>CAAKHD010002199.1:1306-41099 GCA_901007705.1 Fistularia tabacaria
ACGTGTGCTCTTCCGATCTCCAAATCCCCGAGGTCGTGGCCGTGATCGAGTGGATCCGTGAAAACAAGTGAGTGGGTGAAAGCGCCGTGCGTTGTTATTTGCAGGCTCAGCAAGTGCGAGGGATTGTTGCCCCGCGAGGTAAGTTTGGAATTGCCCCTGCGAACTTTTTAGTCAACTGGTTCCTGTCAGACAGTGGAAGAGCGTCGTCCCTGGCAAGAATGAGGGGAGTTTTGTTTTTAATGAGATCCGATAAGACTGTCCAGAATACCCCTCTCCCCCATCATGTTTCTGTGATGCAATTAAAAGAACTGCTTCACATAAGTAAGTAGACAACCTCCAGATCCTATTCATCGCTGATGCAACTTCATAGAGTAATGGCACGTTTTTAAAGAATGATTTTACCCTCTGTTCCCATCCCATGATCCTGATGTGCGGCATGGCTCAGGTGATGACAACGGTTTCCTTGGAACTGCACCGAAAAAGCTCCGCGTTTGATTCCCAAAACTCCTCCTAGTCTGAAGAAGCTTTTGCTGAGCGAGACACTGAACCCCTTACTGCTCCCTGGGCACTGCTCTAGTGGCTGCCCGCTGCTCTTGGTTCTTCTATGAAGGGTTCGGAATGCACTGAATAATTTCATGATTTATTCAATATCAGTCTTGTCATGTCTTTCTTTGTTTCAGGGTAATTTCTCATTATGTTCTCTTGGTCTGAGAAAGAGCAGAGTGCAGCCCCGAATATAAGTTGTGATTCCACAACATTCTCCAGCCTTTCTTATGTATCAATAAATTAATTTCACTCATTTTTTACATTGCATATCCTGCACTCTGGATCTCGAGGAAGGGGGGGCTTAAGCCTATCCCAGCTGTCAGTGGGCGAGAGGCGGGGCTCACCCTAGATCAGGTCACCAGTAGATCACAGGGCCGCATGTAGAAACACACAACCGTTTACTCTCACATTCCCACGTCTGGGTAATTTAAGGTCTCCAATGAGTCTACTCCATGTTTTCGGAAAGTGGGAGGAAACCGGAGAACCCGCAGGAAACCCACGCAAACACTGGGGAGAACAGGCAAACCCCACAAATAAAAGCCTCCGGTCGGAATCAAACCAGGGACCTTCTCGCTGTGCCGCCCGTGTGTAAATTCAATAAGCGTCCTGTGATTTTCATGAAATGTTTTGTTGGCCTTTGTTTCTGAAGGAAGACAGTCACCAGAGTAATTAACAAGTTATGATCCCAGTTCTTATCATTGTGGCACAGAGTGCACATTTTACACATTCATGGGAAAATAAATCCATTTATGTGGTTATTTTGAAACCAATAGCTGTCATACTCGCTAATATTTTTGCATTTATAATTTGTTTCAATTAGCAACTGTTTCTCACCCTTTTTTGTTTTTTAATACGGCTTCAGCTGATGGCAGGTGTGACCCATGGCACTAATCTCAGCAGAAAATGTCTCGCACACTGAAAAAGACAATTCGTGAGACTGAAGTTCACTTTGAGGTGACTCTGAAGCTACTCATTTCCCCCAAAAGAGTTTATATATGTCTGCAGATGATTAATGATAATGTCAATCAGTCAACTTTGTTTTCGAACAGAGGGGCAAGAATTACAGAATGCAAATGAGTCAAACAGGTTTGAGTGTTTTAGTCTGAGGCTCACAAGAAAAACCAGATTTTTTTTTTTGAAAAAAATCTGATGATTCAACCAGACTCTCCTTTTCTGCTTTACAACAGACTGCTTTCCATGTTGCAGCTCTTCTTGATACAACACACGGCAATGTTTTCTTGATATCCACTCTTGTTTGGATTCTGATGCAATCCCAACACAAGAAGCCTCAGCCGAATCCACCCGGGTGGGTGGTCTGACTGAGTTTTCAGTTTTACAACCCTCACCTCACAACCGGCCCACAAAGGATGAACAATTACAACCACCGGCAGCGGGCTGTTTTTTTGATTTCCTCTTGGAATTAACAGAACAACCCAAAATATAAATTACCCCTCCTAAAACAGAAAATTAAAAAAAAAAAAAGTCTATTTAACAAGAAGTCACCTGGACAATTAGCCAAAACTTTGATGAGACTAGTCAAGAAAAGAAACGCATTATTTTCTCTAAATGTTGTTTTTTGATGAGCTCCAGTCCTTAAAAAGTCAAACTACTGATCTTTTCAAGCAACTCTTGTCTTGGCCCTCTGAGTATTTAGGTATTGTTTTGAAGACACATTTAAAGTGGTTCGCCCTGAGGCAGCTAATAAAACTGTGTCTGTGTCTAGGTTTGTTCTGTCAGGGAACCTGCACGGTGGCACTGTGGTTGCCAGCTACCCATTCGATGACTCAGTCTCCCACCAACAGCAGGGCCTTTACAGCCAGTCAGAGGACGACAACCTTTTTCGCTACCTCGCCCTGGTTTATTCCCAGAACCACCCCGTGATGAAAACCGGCCAGCCCAATTGCTCCGACAACATGGCCGAAGTTTTTGAGCATGGGATCACCAATGGCGCCCAGTGGTATGATGTGCCTGGTAAGAAAACTAATTAAAATCTAATGCCTTGGTTGAAAATGTATCATATGTCAATGCGAGCATGGTTCTTTTTGAAGGGAGTATTTCAAAGTTTAAAGTTTTGATGACATCGTAAGGAACAAGTCTCGCTGAATATCTGAACGTTGTCCAGACATTGATATTTGGTGTCAGGACGTCTTTTCGATTTTGAAATGTTGTCAGTAGCACGCCTCCTCTAGCAGAAACCTGTCTTTGTTGAATGGACCTATTTCCTGATGTCAGTGTGATATTTCTCTGGTATTAATTCAGCGTGTTTGTGAGTTGAATTGACATCTGGTGCCGTTGGCTGTCGAAGGCTTCCAACATTGTTGTGTTGAAATGCTGCTCGAAAATCAGTGAAAATGATGATAAATTTAAAAAAATCCAATCGGCGTTGCTTAATCATTTCTTGGAATAAACAAAGTAATCAAAGCAGTTAATTCAGATTGGAATTTTTGGGCTGCCAAATGTCCACGTTAGTTCCAAAAATCCAGTAATTGCCAGCTGCAGTCAAAAGTCTTGCATGCCACGGCCACGGCCACAAACATCGTGAGGCGCCAAGACCCTTGCCAAAAAGCAAACTTTTCTCATCACTTTGATGGCGAGGGGATGTCATGCAGTTGAGTTGCGTGCTGCTGCAGCCTGAGAATGAACTGGAAAACAAAGGCGGGGAGGTTGTTCTAAGTGCGAGACAGTTCCGTGGACGCCTTTTACAGTTGTCTCTTGCGTTCAGATTCCCTGCATGGAAATAAACGTTGAAAGAAATAGTTTTTAAGGGTTGAGAACTTGTCCCTTAAAACAAAACCTGGCTCAGCTTAAACTTAGCCCAAAACAGCCCCCATGGTTGTCCGTTTAAAAGCACTTTGTAAACTCAAACTGCTTCAACAAACAATCTCCTAAACTCCTGTCATTGCACAAGATGTCATCATTGCCATTTTTGCTCCAGCCATCTCCTCTGACCAGAGCAGACATTCCAGAGAGCAATTCCAACCTGTTATTATATGTACTATGAGGAAAGATATAGTCCTGACAATGTGCATGGCTTATTTTGCTTTCTATGTGTAACTAGCAGACAAGGAAGGAGTGCTGTGCATGGAGCAGAATCCCCTTTTTTTTTTCAACTCACTTTGGTCATTGTTAATAATAAAAGAGTTTGGTCCACCTCTGTCTATCACTTTTAATATTTTCTATATTTTATACGACATTAGGAACATATTTACACTAATGTATTAATATCTTTGTGTGGCATTTTTTCCATACATTGTTGTTGTTCTTCTTTCCATTCAGTAGATGTACATGATCCTCTTTGAAATAACCAGAAATAATAGGTTATCATCTCAAAGAAATGATGGCATGATGAATAAAAAAGGTGTCAAAAAAATAAAACATGCCAAAAAAATGAGCATTTACAATAAAATGGACAGGAAGTTTAGCCTTTCAATATTTAATTATCTTCGATCTTGGTTTTGTTATTCTTCCCTTACCTGAAAAAAAACCCCTATGTGTTTGTACCATGTTTTTTCTCTCTCCTTTTCATATCAAAATGAATTAAATTTAACAAATTGTTGCAACTGTTTGCAGTTTGCAGTGTATTGCAACAGATTTCTTTTGCATTGCAATCAGGTCAGTACATAATTTAAATAAACCAAATTGATTCTCATTATTTCAGTGCAGTTACTAGGTTCTCGGGAAGCAGGCAGTGTTATTATTGCAAAGTGTCCTGAGGATCACTCATTGTGGACTCAACTTGACACTTAGCCACCAGACTCTGTACTTCTCTTTCATATTAAGGGTCTCAGTTAAAACCTTCTCGAGTCTCCCAACAGTCTCTGCATCAGTGGACAGAAACCTGATATGCATTATTTTCTTTTTGTGTTATTGGTGGGTAATAATGTTATACTAGTATGGCGTACAACATTAGCTAAAACAGCAGCCCTCGCCATTCAGTGTTCGGCTTGATTTTGGCTGAGTATCTTCACGTTTGACGCGTACGTGTTTTGAGGACACGTTTCCCATTTGCATGAGTGAAGCTTAGAACTTCAGGTGAGGCTATCAGATTTGTTTCCACTCACACAGAAATACCAAGTCACCAAAAATAAACCTGCTGTAATTTGCTTTGGATAAGAAAATCACAAGTGTCAGTTGACAGAAGAGTAATATGTTCATTTTTGTTTCTGGTTTCGTCAGCCTCTTATCTGTTTGCCAAAACAAATAAACCTGAGGCGATAATTACGGACACCTGAAGCAGATGATCCTCAAACACAGCCTGTGTAACTACCTTAAACAGTGCTATTACTATTTCAGCATTTGTATCTGCAACTGTGTTATAAATGAATATTCAACGTGTCAAACATTATCTAACCTTGTTAGATGCCGGCATAAATCTTTGAAAATTGGATTTGTTTACATATTGGGCTGAATATCTGAATAGCCTAATATATTTTCCCCTCATTGTCCAGCCTTATTTGATTATAAAAGCAAAGAGTGGCCTACATTTGAACAGGATTTGTGTTATTATACCTCTCGCAGGGTATAATGGCTAAAACGACGTTCCGGTCAGGACAGTATGACACAGTTAGCTGGGCCAGGCGACCATGGCACGAACTGGAGCTGTTGTCACTCCATGGGAGCCTTAAATGAATGCTGTGCACAGCAGGTTCTGTAAGCGTTCAAGGGTTTCGCTGTATTTCAGCTGTGGCATGTGTGTGTTTGTAGTTCAAATGACCGCTACTACAACATTGACACTCAGCTGCTTATGAAATATGTTGTCTGTGTTTTTTATCTTTCTGATTTTTTTTATTTTTTTTTTTCCCCCTCCTCTCATGCCTTTCCTCATTTTTATGCCTCTATCATGTCTACTTTTGCTCCTATTTTGTAACTTGTTCAGTCATCATCTCTTGTCTGTACATTGAAAATAGATCTGCCATCCCTGGGTTTGGTTTTTTGTTATCTGGCTACCAGCTTCCTGCTAAGTTCAGGGTGTGTCCCCTTCCCCTCCTCCCTCTCGCCCTTGCCTGTGTTTGCAAGGCTCACCATCCGGGAAAATGTTTACTTTGAGTGAAGTACTGCAAAGACAATAGCGCTTCAATTTCGATTTAATGGAATAAAGTCCAACAGTGAAATTTCCAGTTATGTGATTTTTTTTTCCTTGTCTCTGGGCCATTAACTGCCAGTCAGAGGTAATTTTTAAAGGGTTAGCCTGTTTGACATAGCAGCGTTCAATCTCTGCTGCTGCCATAGGGGGTGAAACTACCAGTGACTCATCCTCATCTAAATGTTCACAAACAACCCAGAGAACATATTGAACTATCATTGGACTGTCTCAGACCAAGACTTGTCCTGTTGTTTAATTTTTTAATCTATTTCTTAATTATGGCTTAGCTTTTCTGTCTGAAACTCTGTAAGCTTTTCAACTAACAATCAGCTGTTAGGACTTTATTATGTTGCTGCCGAATGGCATACTTTAGTTTCTTCAGCAAACAGCTGTTGCCAGAAACTCGAGCTCTGAAAAAATAAGAACTAGTTTGTTTTGACTGCACCCAGAAAATGGGATGTTTCACGCCGCAGCTATCAGCTGTGGTAATTTCAGCAAGAAACTGTTGAACAAGAAGTGTCAAAATACCACTTTGGAGCTGCTAAAGTTTGTGCGTGCGTGTGTGTAAATTCATTTATGTTTTACATTTTAATAGGTCACAGCATTTCTGTGCTTTTCAGTTTGTTTTAACATTTTATTGGTAAAATTGGGTAGCTACAACAAAACAAAATCAAAATTAACTGTGTGTGTGTGTGTGTGTGTGTGTGTGTGTGTGTGTGTGTGTGTGTGTGTGTGTGTGTGTGTGTGTGTGTGTGTGTGTGTGTGTGTGTGTGTGTGTGTGTGTGTGTGTTTATATGTTCACACTCAATATGTATGTACCTTCCTTTCTGTGTTATTTCAGTGTGTTATCCCTACCTGCTGCTAGCTGCATGATGTGCAGCTTGAGGTCAATAATGGTGTAAAAACACATTTGAAATGAGCTATATGTCCATACTGGTCTACTTGCAGTGTTGTTGTTTTTTTTCTTAATTTTTATTTTTTTTTCTCGCCTGGTTTTGCATACCATTCATTGGGAGTTAAGGAGCTTATCAAAGAAACATCAGAATGTTGCTGTGATTAACTCCTCCGGATATGCAATTGTGCCACTCTTATTTTCCGGGGACTTTCTGTGGTACAACAAGAATATACACATACACAAGCACTTTCATGGCCCTGGAATACTGTGGAAATTATGATGTAGTTATTTTGTTGTTGTTATTTTTCTGGACATTGGCTCTTCTTATAGGCCTTTGGGTGTCCAGAAGAATTTTGGATGCTCGTCCAACAGAATTTGTTGGCTTTGTTAGGCTTTTTCCCCTTTATTTTAGCTAATAAAGAGTGGCATTTCTTTTTTTTTTTTTTTTTTTTTCTGTGTCCATACTGTTGTAGCAACAGTTCTGTCAGGGAGCCTCTCATTGACCACCACTGTTCCAGTGGGACGACCAGCCCAACAGGCTGCCCGAGCTTCGTGTCTCCTCTGTTTGCTTTACTGAAAGCCTCATCAGCAAACAGATGCCATGGCTGGTTGCCACATTCAACAAGATTTTTAAAAGGTGCCACTGATTGTGACACAGGCAGTCCAAAACCTTTCACACCATGGCTGGGCATTCTGTAAGGGGCAAAATGCACTATTGCACAAAATAATGTTCAGCTATTTGTTTCATGTGTTTGGTGGACAGGAGGGATGCAGGACTACAACTACCTCCATGGAAATTGTCTGGAAATCACCATGGAGTTGAGCTGCTGCAAATATCCTTTTGCCACTGAGCTTCAGAAAGAATGGAATCTGAATAGGGAGTCACTACTGGCATACATGGAAAAGGTACAACAGAATGATCTGCACATTACTAATCATTCTAAATCACTTTTTTGTTTGAATTAAAGGGATCATGCAACCATCATAAAATAAGTTGCATTTAAAGGTATAGAAAACTGGTTTTAGTCTCATGATACTTATTGTTGCACAACAACAACAAGTTGTCCTTGGTTCTTATTATTTTGTGGGTTTTATAGATCCACATTGGTGTCCGTGGCTATGTAAAAGAAGCCGTCGGCGGCGCCGCTCTAACCAACGCCAATATCATGGTGGCAGGCATTCGTCACAACCTGACCACTGGAGACTACGGAGACTACTACCGCCTCCTAGTCCCAGGAACATACAACATCACAGCTGTGGCATCAGGGTGAGTAATAAACTGAACGCACTCTCAACTTGGTCTATGTGTGGCATATTTATTTATTTTTTTCTTTCTTTTTATTTTTTTACAAATAGGTTTTATTAGGCTTTAGTGGCTAGGCTGGATTATCTGAACAGATTTTGGTTATACATTATGGAGCATGTTATAATGAGGGACACCGAGTGATTAAAACGACCATGAGTATGTCATTTTTTTTTCAAGAACTGCACAGGACGTAATGCCAGCAAGTACAAAAATTAACACTTCATCGGTCTTGTTATCATTAAGCTTATAAATTAAAAGGGTATATTTAAGTGTAAAAAAAAATGATGCTTTACATTTCTCTGAAAATCTGAAAAAAAAAAGAAGTTATAATTGAGAGAATGATGATCAAAAAGACAGCATGACTCTCTTTGGTAAATCAAAGAAATGCTTCCTAATGAAATTCAATGGAAACCATAATGCGTGTGGGATTTTTAAGTTGAATTTGAGGTTTCTGGCATTTTGTCTGTCAATAGGTTTGTGCCGGTGACGGCTCACAATGTGCTGGTCCCAGAAGGCAAAGCTGTGGAACTGAATTTCACTTTGGCTCCTGTTGCCAGCGAGACGATGGGTGGCATCGATGGGCCTACGTTCCCTAGCTCGTCCAAATCAAACTCAGACCCCTCCACCACCATCGCTCACTCCTCCAACTCCACCCAATCCCAGCTGGTACCTCCTGAAGAGAATAAACCAAGTCCCCCTTCAGTTCCCCCCGAGGACCAGCCAATTCAGCCGGGTGAATTTCGTCACCATAACTACGCACACATGGAGCTCTTCCTTCGGCAATACAGCGAAGAATTTCCTTCTATCACTCACCTTCACTCCATTGGCCGCTCAGCCCAGGACAGGGAGCTCCCTGTGATGATCATCTCTGACAACCCCACCATTCATGAGCAAGGTGAGTAATTTGGGGAAGAGGGAAGGCAAGACAACGACAAATCATCCATGTCCTCCATATAAGTATTGTTTGTCTTTTTTTTTTTTTTGTTACCATCCTCATCCTTTTTTTTTGTCTCCTGTCATTCACATTCCAGGAGAACCTGAGTTTAAATATGTGGCCAACATGCATGGTAATGAAGTGGTGGGCCGGGAGCTCCTGCTCAACCTCATCGAGTACCTGTGTCGTAACTATGGCACCAACAGGGAGGTGACTAATTTGGTCAACAACACCCGTATTCACATCATGCCTTCAATGAACCCTGATGGCTATGAGGTTGCAGTTGAAGGTAAGATGTTGAAAGTTTTCAGCACCTCCATCATATTTTGGCTATCAATGGAAAACGCGTTCCGTCCAAAACAAAGCGGAATTATAAAGAAAGGCCCCCAGCATTTTGTGCTTGATAATTTCCAGCTGCGTACGGTACAAAGGGTTTGGAATGACCGTTGTTGCTTTCATGACGGGAGCGAGGAACTTGAAATGCTGCTCAAGCACATTAATGTGCTGAAATCCTGCATCCTTGACGAGTGTCAAAAATACAGAAGCTGCATTGTCCACTACCTTGTTTCCTAATTTCACAAGTAACAGCAAGAACTTTGGTCTTTTCCACTCACTATCTGTGCTGCCTGACAGCTGATAAGACTTTGCTTTTTAGCCTTTTCTCTAACAGTGTTATAATATATTTCTTTGTGTTTGCTACACACTGTGAAAGTCCATTTCTAGTGAGCTGAATTACGGCTGAGGCGCACCCCCGCGAACTACGACTTGCAAACCAGTTGGTTGGATTTACCAGAACTTTCCCACCCTTACTCCACATTCATGGTTCTCCATGAATAAAAATTGCTCTGTGTGCTCACTGCGAAAGCAAACACCCAGCGGACTGTAAATTCAGTCTACTTATTCAATTACCTTAGCTGCTTATGTTCTTGGGAGATCAGACCTGCATCTGTTAAGACCATGATTGTGTGCATCTTCTGAATTAGGATGTTGTTAAATTCAAACCTTTTTAATTTTTTAAAATAATAATATATTTCGATCAAAACTTTGAAATTTAATTTGATGGATTTGTTTCAAAACACTTTGTGGTATAGGTCGAAGAGGAAGACAAGGAGCAGTTTTCAATAGCTGTACTTTCTCGCATGTGTTGTTCTATACCATGTTGTTTAGGGTAAATTTGGCAATCGAATGTCATGGAAATGTGAAATATACTTGTAAATAATCCAAAACAAGGATATGAAGTAGAGGTCACTTAAATGTTTGTTTTAAAAGGAGGTTGTTGTGAATGCACATGCCTGAAAGTGACTCGCCATGTGTTTTCTTCCCAGGTGATGTCAAGGGCTACAGGGGGCGGAACAACAGCAACAATTTTGACCTGAATCGTAACTTTCCTGACCAGTTTGTCACCATCAAAGATCCCAGGCAGCCAGAGACCATAGCTGTGATGAACTGGCTGAAAAGCACCCCCTTTGTTCTTTCTGCCAACCTCCATGGGGGTGGGCTCTCTTTGTTTCATGTTTTCTACCTTTTTGTAATTTTTATCTATTTCTTTAAATTGTATTGGTTGAGGGATAGGCAGTGTGACTCCTTTCTTTATTCCCATCATTTGTTCTTCCATACAGTGTCGCTTCAGAACAAGACTACTTCTATTCATATAATCCATCAGAGGAAAAACAATAATACACTGTAAAGTTGCATCGCCAAGAATTGAAAAGACACATTTTCAAGAAGATTTTCTTTTTATAGATTTGATCTCTTATGTATTAGCATTCAGAGATTCAGAGCAATCAAAAGAAATATGTAGACAGAAACACTATAAAATAACTATAAATAGGAATACAAATAAATAAATGTGCCAGTGGTCCTTTAGCCTTGCAAAGGGGCAAGTATTTTACCATGAAGAATTTGGATATCCAGTATAATGATGTAGATTACAATTAAGAAAAACAATAAGGATGTAACACTTCACAAATGATTTGTTTTTAAGTGTTCGAAGTCATTAAGCCAGTTTTCAAATTCCATTTGAACATTTTGATGTCTAGAAGTTACATATTTAGCTGGATAGAAAAAAAAAGAATTTAAGTTTGGATTTATAGCCTGTCTTGGTTTGTTTTGGTGACTTTAGGTTCCTTAGTGGTCAACTATCCCTTTGACGATGACAAAGAAGGAAAATCGCATTACAGCCAGTGCCCCGACGACGCTGTTTTCCAGCGGTTGGCTCAAGCCTACGCGCAGGTACCACAACTGTCCTTAGGGAAGTGCATTTGCGTTTGAAATAAAATTTTGCTGTGATTAGTCGGTTACATTGTCTGTTGTGGAGCAAGGTTTGAAAACTATTACAGCGGGTCCCATGTTAGGCTTTCTCACGTGTGGTTTTGGGTTCATGCGCACGCAGGAGAATCTTCTGATGCACAATGGACACCCTTGTGAAGACCTGTACCCAGGGGAATACTTTGAGGATGGCATCACCAATGGCGCCAACTGGTACAATGTTGCTGGTATGCCTGCATCTTTCCTCCTCTCACATTCAAATGATTCATCTGTGATTGAGGGTTATCTCGAGCAGATTTGTTGGGCGTCTCCTCACCTAATAAATAGGTTTTATTCAAAGTATTCAGTCCATTGGTATCAGTCCATTGGTATTCTATAAGGTAACTCTTACAGTGTTTGTTTTTGTGGCTTAAGTTGCATAAGCTAAAATAAACTACATTAAACTAAATAAGCTACAGTACTGTAGATTACTTTTTCTGAGCAATACTTTTAATTCTTAGTGAAACCAGTTTCAAAATCTATCTCGGGGTTGCTGCACATCCCAGAAAACCTGGTTGATCCAATTTTCCAGCAATTTGAAGGGCACGGAAAAGGGGAGAATGGTCTTTTGCTTTGGAACTTATATTCTCTTGTTTTCCTATCAGATATCCACAAAATAGTACTCGGCGCCAAAGTTAAATAAATGGTCATACTATATTTTAAGATATAATGTCATTGTAGAATTAAAAAGAAAATGCAATAGTTCCTCCAACAGAGGTTTTTCTCATTTTAAAGATTATGTTGTCCTTACTCCGGCTAGTTTTAAACTGAGGAGATATTATAAAATTGGTAAACGTGTTTGGTTTGGATCCAAACGTTCTTGCTAATAAATTTTGATTAGGTTTCATTCAACTGTGGCAAGTTGGGAAAAGTCCTGGAAATGATGCACGGGAAAAAGTGACAGTACCGCTCTGTACGGTGTCATACTATGTATGTAATATTCACACCTAGCAAGGTGTGTTGGAGGTTGACCCCAAAACATCAGCTTTTTCCCCCCAGGTGGCATGCAGGACTGGAACTACTTGAACACCAATTGTTTCGAGGTGACTATCGAGCTTGGTTGTGTGAAGTACCCTCTGGCCAAAGACCTGCCCACCTACTGGGAGCAGAATCGACGATCCTTGCTCCAGTTCATCCACCAGGTAAATAAAAGAAAAAAAAAAAAAATTCTCTGAAACTCATCTGCACAAAGTGAACAGTTATTAAAACAGGTGCAAACACACAGACAACGCATCGAGGATACATTTTGATCTGAACACATGCAGTTGTGCTTCAGACAAAGACAACTGGGTTACTTCTGCCCTCATGGGAATTACTTTCTCATGTACCTGGCTCGATTTCATTGTTTCGACAGTGAAAATAGCAATGGGCACAAAGAAGAATGTTATAGTCATCAGTCACCCCATCCGAATAGTTTGTGTCTGTCTCTAAACAGGATATGCTGTAAGAATACGATTCTATGCTTCCATGTTTACATAGACTTTGTATCCGTGTATGCTGTTGTAATAGATACCGCTTTGTCTTGCGCAACCACTCCTGTTCACAGTGCACGCGGTCAATGCGAAGCAGAAATAAACCGGGTCTATTGCTGGACACACATTTTAATGCAAGGCCTCAACGGAGCATTGTCGCTTGTGTCTCCAGGTCCACATCGGTGTCAAAGGCACTGTTTCCGATATCAGAGATGGCACAGGGATTCCAAATGCGACCATTACGGTGGAGGGCATAGATCATGAGGTTACCACCGCCCACACCGGAGACTATTGGAGACTGCTGGTCCCTGGGACATACTTCATCACGGCTTCTGCCGATGGGTAAGGCCTTGGAGTTACAGTAGTGAGCAGTGGTTAAAACTGGGATCTTTAATGATGAAGGATAAGGATTCCTTTAGTCACTCTAATGTTATTGCTTTTAGTGCAGTAAGAGGTTTAGTCATGTACTTACATTAAAGCAACTTCCTCTGGTTTCAGATTTAAACCTGGGACCACCTACGCCACCGTGTCAAAGAAGGGAGTGGAAGTGGTCGACTTCAGCCTCACCAGAATACACTCGGACACGAATAGCCAGTCCCCGTCGGGACCCCCGCCTGAGCCAAGCCCCTCCAAAGAGGAGTTTCAGAGCCTGATCAAAGAGCTGTCTCTGGGTCAGGGTTTGGAGCAGCTGGTCCGGAGCACCGACACGGAGAGCAGCTTCAGCTACAGAAACTACAGAGAGCGGAGTGCCTTCCTAACAGGACCACAAGGCCTAACAGTCAAGTTTCCCAATATAACTTCGTTACACAGGTGGGTCGGCTTCACCTTGCCCCTGGGTGTTTCGCCGCACATTGCTTCCTTTTTATAGAAATATTCTTACAATCATTGTCACACTAATTTTTGCATTATTCTGTCATGTAACTGCTACAAAATACAAATCTCAAACCCTATGCACTGGTAACATATTAGCAACATTGGCAACATTGGTTAATGTATTAAACTACATATATGTATTTAATTTAAATTGCATTATATTAAAAAAACACAATACATAAATTAATACAATAATGTAAAAATACTTTTTGATTTATCAGTCTTGCATGCAAATTGTAATACAAACAACGATATGATGATATAATTTATAACATTAGTATGATTTCAAAATATTCCAGTTGCGCTCTACTTGTTGTGTTCCTCCCAGAAAACTCATCTTCTGTTTCTCACCGGGTCCTTGTCTTTTCTGCGCAGTTTGGGCCAAAGCATAGAGGCGAGAACCATTTGGGCTCTCGAAATCTCCAACAAACCAGGAGAGGCTGAACCCTCAGAGCCCAAAATCCGCTTCTCCGCCGGGATCCACGGTAATGCGCCTGTGGGAACCGAGCTGCTGCTGGAGTTTGCTGCCTTCCTGTGCAGCAACTACGGCAAGAATCCAGCCATTACCAGAGTGAGTTTTGGGTATTATGTTTGAAACATGGCAAATGCTTCTGCTTTTTAATTTAAAAAAATGTTCAGGATTTTTTTGCAGATGAATATAGATATTGTCAATTTTTATGAATTGATATAGCAACCTTACTAGTTTTTTTTAATTATATCCGTAAAAAACAAATAACAAACGAAAAAAAAGGATGACTGGTTGTGCCATTTCTGGAATTCTTCCCTCCCCCAAGCTGATCAATGAGACAAGAATTGTGATTGTGCCATCGATCAACCCGGATGGAAGAGAGCAAGCAAAAGAGAAGCAGTGCACCTCCAGCCAGGGCTTCACCAATGCTCACGGCAAGGACCTGGACATGGACTTCTTTGGTTAGTTGAATAGGTTCGATGGCCTACCATGAATTTGTCAAATAACTCAAGTTTTTCGCCCTATGTCTCCCTGCCACATGTAACCTACTGAGTTATATGACTATTACAATCCTTGAATATATGTTTTTTTTTTGTTTTGTTTTTTTTTCAGTAATAACAAATCCTTTTCCTCAACCCCACCCCATTTTTTTGTATTTTCAGGCAATGCATCACAGCGTGTGATGGAGCCCCAACCAGAGACCCTCGCGATGATGGACTTGATTCTAAATAAAGGCTACACCTTGTCTGTGGCTCTGGATGGAGGCGCCTTGGTCACCACGTATCCCTATGACAAGCCTGTCCAGTCTGGTAAAACCCACAATACCAGTTCAGAGGAATCCTCTTTGTTACTAGTTTTCATGCTTGGATTTTTGGAGCAGATACAAATTTTAAAGTTTTGGTTAAAGAAAAAAAGAAAATAAATGAATAATGTTCTATCTTTTAAATGTATAGAAAAGATGTATAAAAAAGCATTTGTTATTTACCAGGTTAATTGAAACAAACTTTTGAACTCAGCCCCAAATCACTTTGTCAAGAGTGTCATGATCTTCTCTTTCAAAATTTGTGAAGATCCGTTCAAAAAAGTCTTTTAAATGCATTAATTATTCTGAGGCCTTGATAGGCATTAAATTATTTTCCACTCATTTTTCAAAAGACTAAATATGTACATATTTATTTATTATGTAATTTATAACCCTTTATTCTTTGTACTACTCTTGATGCAATCTACAATCTAAAAGAAAGTTAAACAAATGCAAATTGGCTATTCAGCCCAAGAATTTAGCATGTTATTCAAACTTATGTCACGTTCTGTGGTACCGTGTTGATGTGTTCACAGAAATTTTATGGTTATTCAGTTGTATTTTACATTTCAGGTCAAGTGGTAATAAAAACGCATAATGTTCCCAAACGGGCAGACTGCCTGTCTTCTGCTGAGGAGACAGATCAGTTATATTCATTAGTCAGATCTGGTCCTGGACATCCTTGTTCTCATATCATACAGACGGACTGAAGTTATCTAAAAACAATTTACTGATTGTCAGCAGAATGTTCCACACATGTCGCTGCACAAGTTAATAGGACAGATCTAGAGTTTCCGTCTTTTTGATGAATTATTCATTTCTTTTTCCAGTGGAAAACGAGGGCACTCTGAAGTACTTGGCAAGTGTTTACGCCAGCAACCATCCCACGATGCACCTCAGGGGTTCTGGCTGCTTCAATAATGGTCAAAGTAGGTCATTTTCATTTTACGGACCCATCTGGTTGTCACAGTAGTTGGCAATACTATGGGAGTCTTAAAACCTTTTTTCTGCCATTCCATAGGCAACATCCCAGATGGTGTTATGAGGGCAGCGGAGAGAAAGAGTTACATGGGCAGCATGAAAGTCAGTATCCTGACCTCGCTGTGGCACAGCAAAATATTTATCAACCGTCATTGAAGCGGCAGATGCAAAACAATTTTTACACACTGTCTCCTGCTGTAATACACTGTGTTGTTCCTCCCAGGACTTCAGTATGGACTTTGGCCATTGCCCAGAAATCACCGTATACACCGGCTGCTGTCTTTACCCCCCGCCCGACCAGCTCGCGTTTCTCTGGGCCGAGAACAAGAAACCTCTTCTCAGCATGTTAATCGAGGTACTCACGAGATTGTTTTGGAGAACTGCCTAAAACAGAAATTAACGCAAAAGCCAAGTGATTTTCTTTTTCTTCAAATTAATTAAATTCATTTATCTATTTACTTAAATATATTTTCTATTTTTTTTTTTTTATTTTTCTAATTGTATTTGACCCGAAACTGACGCTTACGAGGCAGGCTGTCCTCAAAAAGAGATGGAACCAACTGGTTGTAAACTTTGTTTTAGCAGTGTCGGTATCATTGCACAATGTTTCTTTCTCCTGGTTCCCATTCCTAAGAGTCTGTCAGCTCATCAGAAATACCAAGTTACTTCCACGTACTGCACTAGAGACAGTATGTTCGACGACAAACATGCAGCTTTCCCGCAGGAATATAGTCTGCACTCTGCTTTATGCACCATGTTAAAGCAGCTAACAGCCCAAAAACAAATAGCTTACAATCAACTCTGCAGCTACCAGTCTATTTATTCCCAGGAAGGTTTTCTCCTAGAAAGTAGAATTCGGAATTTTTCTGACAGTCGTTAACTTGTTCCACAACAGTCACTGCTAAACACACGGGTCAAGGTAGTTTTCATCTCCCTGCAACGAATACATTTGCTGCCGTGTCAGATTGCCTCTGAGACTTAATCTGTGAAAGATAGACACTGTTTTGTAGATGCAAGTTAGATATTAAAATGTGATTTATTTATTTATTTTTTAAATATGATTTTATTTATTTATTTTTAACAGTAAGGCTTGTATTTTTCTTTCATTTTCAAGCAGAGAAATAAGATTACCAAATGTTAGTGTTTTACTCAGGAGAATTTCTGACTGTGCTGAAGGAGTTTAAAAAGCATATTAATTTTTTAATTTTTTTATTTCAAAATTGAAATGGTTGTGCACCTTGTAAGATGTCGAAAACCATCGTTTTCCCGTGTGTGTCCCTGTCCAGGTCCATAAAGGGGTGCGAGGATTGGTGAGAGATAAGAGCGGGAAGCCTGTTGTCGGTGCCATCATTGTTCTAAACGGAGGAGTGAGGGTCTCCACTGGAGAAGGCGGATACTTTCATGCGCTGTTGGCTCCCGGCAACCACAACATCGAGGCCGTTGCTGATGGTTACCAGCAACAACGGCAAGAGGTGCAGTAATTAGTTTCTTGTGTTCAGTAACAAATTGTTTTTTTGCAAATTCCCTTTCCTGCCGACCTGTCCTTTTTTTGTTAAAAAATCTGATCCGAAAGGTGATCATCTTTATTTCAGGAAATTGCAATCTTTCCAGGCAATTGCATTCCCATATTTGAAGATGACCAGGTAGAGATTTACTCGTGGGATGTTGTATGATCCCACAATGTGAAGATGTTAAAAGTAATGAACAAATTAGCTTGAACTGTGAGACTGGTTAGATATGCCTGTGAAAAAAAGTGTCAGCTTTTTGATATTCTTAAAAAAAAGAAATCAAATTCTGCCTTGAGTATTCTACATATAGCGAGCTTTTTCATTGAGGAAAAAATAAATAGTGCATATGTATGTTATAAAAAAAAAAAAGAATATATCACAGGTTTTGCCTTTCACTGAATCGTAGTTCTGGATCTGATGAGAAATTCAATATTTAAGTGACGAAATAGAAAGGTTTCATGTTGCTGGTAATATTAAATAGAGGCTTCCAATGTTCTTGCAAACACTGTTTTTTATAGTTTAGGACTAAGTGAGCAAAAAATGCAGCCTACCTCAGTGCATGCACGCTCAAATAGCTCATTTACATTATTTCAGCAACAGACGAGTTCTTGATTTTGGGGTGTTCCGGACTTCCATAAGTGTTTTTTGTATTGACCATTTTAACTCTCTATCAAATGAAAATCATCATTATCTTCAAAGATTGTAATTAAACTAAAGGACAACGGAGGCACAATGTGGGAAACTGTTACCACGGTTCCCCTTTACAGTCTGTCTATGGAGGGTGCAGGGCACAGAACGCAGAAACTCTCTAACACCTCCACCTCTCCTGTCGGCTGCTCTGAGATTTGAAGCGTCAGGTGGGACAACTCCTGGAACCAACGTCCCTTAATATCGCGTGCCAGATCCAGACTGTAGACTGCCGACCGCCCGTAGCAGCCGAATAGCAGCTGGCCCACCACCGGGTGATAACCCCGTCTGTTTTCTGGAGCGGTGAAGCCGTGAATCATCAGCGGCCCTGTCAGCTCTCTGCCCTCCAGACAGAGGTCTGGAACAGTGGCGACATTCCTTGTATATCTGTCATACAGTGACACCTGATGGGCGTCTGCGTCAATCTGCTGCTCACTCGTCATGTCCACGCCGCCCCTTGGCACCAACATATAACTCTGCTCCTTTGTAGATGCCCCATATTTCTTTGGACACCTAATACTCTGCCTAAGCCCGTAGTGACACATCTCACAAAGTACACCTGTAAAATACAGTGGTAGCCTTTACAGTGCTTGACAATCTTGACAATACCTTTTTTTTTATCCCATTGTTTTGCATTCAAAGGATTTGACATGAGGAAATGAACTCCCTTTTGGTGTCTGCTCAGTGTTCTGGAAAAAGTTCTGAATCGTGTCTGAAATCCAGGGTTCCCCTATTACCCATCCACTCTTTGCAATTTGCGCTTACATGCAGCAAACAAAATGCAGATGGCCCATTGAATGGGGGGGGGCAGGGAGGAGAAAGTTACAGAAAATTGAATCAAGGCTGTCACATATTTTTTTCACTTGTTTTTCTTTCTCACAAAAGAATGCCGAGCAAGTTTTAAATATTCATGAGCTGTTGCACAAATCCTATTTTAGACAGACAAGACAACCTGCAGCATATTCTACTGAGAACTTGCAGGTCAGGCTCGCTTACGGCGTGATTAACAAACCCACTGGAGGCCGATCTTCAGCCTTCTCCCCGATGCACCTGAAAAGATGGCAGTTTGGTGTTTTCTTTAGCTTTTTAAATCTAAGACAGTGTTGTGAAAGTTTATTTTAAAGAAACAGTAAAATAAGCTACATATACAGTTAAAGACATTATTGAATTTTATCAACAAAATAGGGCTGGAAACTATAGTGTAAACTATAGTGATACTTTCATAATGTCATCCTTCTATGCTCTCTGTAGGATGGATTTGTGAGAGAATTGTGAGTGAATTTACTTAATTTCTCTTTGAGAGTCGGGAATCACCCTTAAATACAGCCAAGAATTAAGAATCTAGAAGAAACCACCTTGAAAGAGCAAGCAAGCTACGAGAAAACGGTCAAAGTATCAGAAAGTAGCATCAAATGGATGTTTTACCCTGATTCCAGTGGGGCAGGTGCGGAAAGACGTGCAAATTTTAAAAAGTGAAACTTGCAACAGCTCGATTCGTACAACATGAGCAAAAATACCAGGAGGTGATGTGTCAGATTAAAAAGTTTTCATATATTAAGCTTTCATGTATAAATAAAGTCTAGTAATTGTATTGCACAGTTATTAGTTATTTGCGTTGCTTTTTCGAATAGCTGTTCATTTTTATGTGATACTCGAGAGTAAGTGGTTCTTTTTAATTTTTGTTAAAGGTGCGACCAGTAATTCTGTCTCTGATTTCTTTATAATCATTTAACTATGCAAAAAATTCCAATACATTTCATTATTCATGAGAGACATGATCTCTCATACCAAAGCATACAGTGAGATATCGATGTTTATTTATTTATCAAAAAAGCGTACACCTCCTTTGACTCAAGTGTTGCTCCTGTCCCAGGTTGTTGTATCTGCCTCCGAAGCAGCGTGCACCATCGTCATTGAATTCGATATGGACAACAGCATCTTTGGACTTCCCAGGGAGTTTGTCGTGGCCAGTGCAGGTAAATCCACTGTCGACAAATATGAAGGATGTGGTTCATCTAAGTAAAAAATGAATCTTTGTTTATTGGATTGTGAAATGGATTTGGTGTCTTGTTACCTATGTAATTCGTTCTTCTATGCTCATACAATTTTTGCAAGTGCAATTTTTTTTTTTAATATCAAAATTATTATTTATGACATAACTTTAAACCCAGTATCACATTTGAGACCTTTCCCTCGAAAAATGAACTAAGGACTCAACTGCAAAGACGAGAAGAGAAATTTGAAATTTTCTAGAAGTCTTATTATTTCACCAGCTAGCATTGGAGCCTTCTGAAGCTAATTTATTCCTCTTTCCCGCAGCTGCCTCCATGACAGCGCTCGTGGTGACGGCGTGCATCATCTGGTGTGTATGCGCTGCGAAATCCAACCACCAGAAGGACGGCTTCCACCGTTTGCGGCAGCACCGGGATGACTACGACGACGAGATCCGGCTCACATCCATGGGCTCTAAGAAGTCTCTGCTTGCCCACGAGTTTCAGGACGAGAGTGAAAGTGAAGAGGAAACACTGTATGCCAACAAAATCTGAGAGCTGCTCTACCCATTTGGCTCAGGATTTTATTTTGAGTTCCCCTTTTAAATAGAAGTCCCACTCCCCCGACCAACAGGTTGAGGGTGGCATTTTCCTCAGACACTCGAGAGTGATAAGACACTGTTTCATCAGTGGCAAATTCCTCCTGCTCTCTGGATTGAAGAGTTAGTTTTTGTGCTCCCATCTCTGCTTGACTGGCTCAAAAGTGGGGGGAGGGGACGGGAGACAAAGAGGAATGTACTGTCCCTCATCTGGCCCCTTTTCATCGCAGGATTTTTGTCCCCGCAGCTTCATTTCCGAGCTGCGCAAGTTCATCTAGACCACTATTCTGTCTGGGGACAGGGATATTGCCAGTCCAAATAATTACACGCACACAAACTACTACACATCTCACCACTCTGAAAATATCTCTTTATTTTTTATCTAAAACGGCATTGCCGTACTGAAGATTCTGAGCCTTTTGGGAGACTCAATCCAACACTGTGCCTTGGCATCTGTAAAGTTGCAGCCTGCTGGGCCTGCAGTGACAAAAAGCAGCAACATCTTGAATAAGAGGTTTGTCCTCGCAGGAACTTGATCCACGATTTACTCAGGTGGTGTGAGGATTAACCCACAATAAAGTCTCCTGTATTCGCAAGTTGCCGTGTCTCTGCACAGATGGTTCAGAAGTGTATTTTGTATTTCAGCAAAAATGCGTGAGGGAGCTTCTCGGGAGTGCTTCAAGACATTGGGGAGAATCTGCAACCAAGCTTGAACAACACATTCGTGCAAAGTGCAGCGTTGCGGGCATGGAGGTCACTTGCACTAAGGAAAATTCAAGGGTATTCCTGAATCAACAGCCAAGGAGAAAACTAAACATGTAATATCTAGAAAGAATGTATTTGTTTTAAACATTGGTTTGTCGACAGGATCATCATGAACTGTGTGCAAATGGAAAGTTACTTCACGACACCTTTACCCTGGTTTTGCCCAATGATGTGCACCATGCCTAATGTGGAAGTTCAATGATTTGCTATTGATAATGCAAACTCTTCAAACTATTAAGTTTTACCGTCCTTTAATTATCAGTTGAAGCCGCCTCTATCCTGCAGCTCAAAGGTCCTTTGCAGAACAGCAACATACTGTACTTTGCGTAATTGCCCTCATGACAGTTTCAGGTATATAATTCCCTCCTTTTGGACTTTTTCAAATCAGCTATTCTGAAAATGAGCTGTAATGCATTGTAGAACAAATCAATGAAAATTACTTTGAGCCAATATGCAATGTTGCATTTGATGTGGAATTCACTTTCAGATAATGTGACAAACAACATGAGATAAACCTTATTGAAATTAAAACTCAGTGAAAGTGTAACTAGACCATTAAAAAATCAGTGGCTCTGCAATTTGGAAATCTACAATTTATTAATAACAAACGGATCATTTTTGGGAATGGATTACCTCCTCAGTAGGATTGTGGCTACGATCACTTTTATCAAATTGTGTGTGTGTGTGTATAGAGGCAGTTTTGTATATTTTTCTGTGTTGGAATGCTTGTGAAGATGGAACGCCGGGTGTGTTTCATGTGCAGCCTGTTTTGGTGTGAAGGTTTTGTATGATCTGGAATCAGCTGTAAATATATTTGTTGATTGTGAGAGGAAAGGAAAAAGTGCAATTCATGGTATGACTTGTGAATCTACGCACACACAAATGTTTCACGAGAACCTATGTGCGATCATGACATGCTTACATGAACCAAACCTCAGAACATGCAATGAAATAAAACCTGTCACAAGGATTGTTTTGATTTGTCATGCACGATGGAGCACTTCTGTGAGGTATTTTCCACATAAAAAGCACCGTTCATTCACTGGAATACAATTCCTCTCAAGGATCAAATGGAGATCACCGTAGGACTGCCGTTATGGATCACTGCCTGGTACTATTGATGCAAATTGATCCCGACTTCACTGAAGTAATGGAAATTGATCAGAGCAGTATCTCGGTCCTCAGTACCTAAATTGTTATTTTGTACCAAATATCTGATCAGTTATCCCAGCAAGCTCCCACCGGTGTTCACAAAAATCAATTAAGTACCACATGCCAACATGTTAATATGGGTATATGATCATGTGTTTATATGTCATCAAATGGATTTTTTTTTTTTTTTTTTTAATTCTTTGTTGTCGTACTATCAAATTATAACATACATGTTGATATAATTCTGACATAACATTGATTACTGATGCAGCTGGATGTTACTCAACAGCATTAGGCTGTTTTTTTAAGTTATTCATTGATTTTCTATTCTGCTTATCCTGTCACTGAGCGAGAAGCAGGGTACATGAGAACATGCAATCTCCACACAGAAAAAACCCCTGTCGAAATGCAACCGGTAACCACCGAGTTTTTCATATCACTGTCTTTTTACTTTTAATTCCCATCAGGAAAATTCAGCATGACCTTGGTCTCACCAGCTTTTTGATCTCATGTAAGATGAAAAGAGCACGTTTCGATAAGTGCATATATGTGATTATAAAGAAAATAGTGTTTTAAGCTACTCAACATGCACAGTACAGTCTGTAATATATCTTCTGAAAGTACATAATCTTTACTTTTGTGTGAAATAATGCTATATATTTTGCCACTCTACCGAAGTTGCTGTGAGATTCTGTAGTTTAAGTAGCCTCAATATGCATGTGGCAATATGTGGAAAGACATGCAGAGACTGACAACAGTGTGATCAGTGCGGCATGAGTCAAAATACAGGTATTTAATTGGAAAACGTCTACAAAAGTTAAATCAAATAACATTTTTTTTTTAGTTCAAACATTAAAACCGTTTCAAAAACTGAAATGTGAAAGTGTAAATCTATTAAAGCTTCAGACATGTTTTGTCACTGAGTTGATTTATGCACAGAGCAAACCTTTATGAATACAGAATAATGATAACAATGCTCGACGCATATACTGTAATTTGGTTTCCACATATTTAAATTGTTATTTAACTTCAAGAAATAAACCTATTCTTTGTTGAGGTTTGTTGCAATGTGTCAAAGTGACCAGTGGGTGTCAGTGTGTAATCCACTGTTCGCTACCTGCAAGTGATGGAGGTCTCGTGACACACCCCGGAACTTGGTGACATCTCAGAACAACAAAGATGGCTGGGATGGGAAGCAGCAACTATTGGGAAGGTACGAAATGTAATTTTACCAGGGTTGGACGCGACATTTAACGCACCGCTCAGTACAGCGGTAATCATTTCGTTTCATTTCGTGAATTAGACGAAGTGCGCGGCAATGTGTCCGGCGTCCATACGTGCCTTTACGACGGGCATCCAACAAGCTAGCTGACGTTAACGTCTCGTTATGAAACTTCCAAATATCCCTGTGGCATTTTAAAACGGCGTTGCGTTTTTTAAAGCGTTGTCACCGCGCACATCGAGAAAATACGTAACCATTTTGAAGACATAATAAAGGCCAATTCGCCGGCGCCGTCTCATTGTTATGAAGTATTGTAGAAGTTAGCCTACATACTTTACTTCTAACGGCCGGAGTTATTTCTGCTATTTTCTGGTTTGGATTTTCAGTCGAAATATCGCGCCCCGATAGGAATCGTCTCTATGAGTGTGTCTGTGCATGTATTTGTTTTCTTCTTCAGATCTGCGAAAGCAGGCCAGGCAGTTGGAGAACGAGCTCGATCTGAAGTTGGTGTCCTTTAGCAAACTGTGTACCAGCTACAACACCTCCAGGGATGGACGCCGAGGAGACACGTAAGTTGACTTATTGGTCCAGACACACCTGCGTTCTTGATTGAGCCCCCCCCCCCCTGCGGTAGCCATTTTGAAAATGTCAGGTGAACGCAGCCGCAGTTTATAACCGTGATCGCCACGGTGCACTGGTAGCATGGAGGCTGGCCGTGAAGTCGAACACAGTTGGACTTAAACTTCAACATCAACCCAACAAAGACGGAGATAAAGGCCAAGATGTGGCTCTCTGCAGGCCTCAAACCCGTTGTACTTAGGAAGTAATGACACCGGACTGTTTGGGTTTTTGAGTGATGTGCACAAAACGGTGTGGTAATCTACAAAACATCGTCAGGCATTCTGTGGTGAAACATGCTGCCATAAACAATAGCAACTGTTGCTGAATCCTCCAATGGCATTATGGTATGGTGGAGTGTAAACACTACAGCACAGACACAAAGACTCTGGTTCCCTTGACCACTAATTTAAACCATCTCAATAAAAATCTATTCTGTGAGAGCTCATGAGACGCTCCTTCACACACATATTCAATATATGTGAAATCCACGATATTTGGGGAAATAAGTAAGCATCTTTTTTTTTTTCCACTTATTTTAAGCAGCTTTGGATGACTATTTTTGCACATTGGGGGCAGTAAGACATCTTGGAATTGCATAACTTGCTTGCTTGGTAAACTGGGAGCTGTGGATTTATTGTCACAAATCTAATAAAGTAAATCAAATTATCCCACTGTGGCAGCAATGAAGGGGTTCCGCAAATTTCAAAACCAATGATAAAAGACTAAGCCTAACGTCTTTTCAGTAGAAGAGGATAAAGTGGATGCTGTTGAACACTGTTCAGTGTTCAGATATTTTATTTTGAGCCCAAGTTTCAAACTGTTTGAACCTCCCATTTGCCCCTTTATCATTTAATTGAGAGCAGATCACAACTCTTTATAACAATGTCCCCAGTCATCCACACCATATACATACCTGGTTGGACATGCATGTTTTTGAGTGTCCAAATAAATACCATTCGCAGAAGGCTTCTCCCGTTTTCAGATGAGACATGGAAACTTATCTCAACATGTTGGAGCAATGAAAAAAGGACAGTCCAATCCCAAATGTAAAAAAACAAAACAAAACAAAAAAAATGCAATATAAGAACCTCCTTATTTAGGAATTTAGATCTTTTTTTGGGGGTTAAAATTTTGTCAAACTTTTATTTCATTGGAGATGGCATTAGTCTTTGACACTTAGAACACTATAATCATGGGCTGGTTTCTTACGTTCATAAAAAGACATTAATTGAGCAATTTCATGTGGGTGGTTATAGGGTAACTTAGGATGTCAATAATTACAGAAGTACATCTCTGCATGTTAAATTCTCTTGTACACTCCCTTAGAAGCAGAGGAACAAGGTAAAATGAATGTGGTTTTGATTAAAGTACACTGTTCATTAGGATGGGTTTTTAGCACATATTAGAGCTTCCAATTTTGCGTAAGGGTTTTCAATCATCACCTGCTGCTGAAACTAAATCCACCTCGTTGATCGTGTTAAGGAGAATAATAGAACAGTTGTGAACAGTTGTATCTTTCGAAGACCCACAATAACATAATCGACAATAATTACGACATGACATTATAACATTAATTCTGTGAAACATAATGGACAGTTTGATTTTTGTAAGTTACCCTCTCAATGTTTATGAGGAAGAAACTGGTAACACATTTTGAAACATGTTAGTGATACATGTTTTTAATCAACCTCTTACAATCCTTCCGTATGTGTGTTTTCTTCAAGGTCAGACACCACGCCTCTGTTAAACAACTCCACCCAGGATAGAATGTTTGAGACAATGTCAGTGGAGATCGAACAGCTGCTGGGTAAAGTAAGTAAAGTACCTTGGCCAATCAGAATGCTGCTGAACGATTTGTAAGAACAGAATAATAATGTTCTTTTTGCATGGCAAAAAAAATACGGCTTCTGTTAGCAGGCAACTCTGCATTTTGTTATAACTTATGTATTGCAGCAAATTGACATGGATAACTTTCCCTGTTTTTCTATGTTTTTAAGGTATTCTTGTCAAAATCTTCTTCTCGTGGAGACTGGACTTGATTTTCTTCCCTTGAAAAGAAGCCTCAGATGAGAGGTGAAACGTCTTCAAGGGAAGAAAATCAAGTCAAGTTGCTACAAGAAGAAGATTTTGACAAAAGTTGACCATGACCTGGATGATTGAGAACCTCCACAGACAGATTTTTTTAAGATATCTTTTGAGCCTCTGTCCTTTTTGTTAAGTGTCATGTGGCACCCGTGGTGTGTTGCTATTGTCCTCTTTCTACTAGTTTTACAAAACTGAGGGAGCACGAAAAGACTGAGACACCCCACAGTTCATTCAGATATGATAAAGTAATGTTATTACAATCACTGATCACACAGAGCTATAATGTGGGGTCACCGCTGCATTGGGTATTGAATGATGAACTTCATGGAGTTCAGCAATGAAATTGTCCCACAGAGCTATTACAAAGTTGCTCATAATAATACACCAAGTCAGGATAGATTATCAGTATCAGGCTTTGTGGCCAAGTATCTTCGCACACACAAGGAATTTGGCTCTAGTTTTTAGTTACACGTTGTATTGATGTGAAGGATAACAACTGGACAACAGGACATAAAATAAGATACAAAGGTATAAAAAGGCGTACGTCCCAAATGGGTAAAGTTGTCCATGTGATAGTGCGAGAGATAAAATCAAATCTGGATAGGTATGTCTGTTTATTTCCAGTATGTATATTATTTACAGCACGGATGTGTCTCAGTCTCTAAAATGAGCATATAGTAAAAATGCATGGTAATATGTTACATAAACAACCTGTAAGTGAGCCAGATGGATTTGCTGCTTGACATTTAATTGAAATCAGCAGACTTGTCTTATTTGTAGTTTAACACAGCTAATATTGCACTCTGTTAAAACATAGCACAACAGCCCACAAATGGTTGTCCAGGCCTTGCAAGCTGCTTGCTTTTTCTCTTACTTGATTTTTACCAGAGCTGAATCCCTCCCAAATTAAAAAAAAAAAAAAACAAGTCAGCTAAGACATGAATTATAGATGCACTACTTACCCATTCAAATATTGCCCCAAAAAACTGAAAAGAATTGGCATAACTGCATTGTTTTGATGTGGAAATTGTGAATTTTAAAAAGGCCAAATGCATAATATTGAGGTAGTCTGGGAAAAAAATTGCAGAATATTATGAATCTAAACGTGTACTACATTATGTGCAGTGGATTTCTTATTAGTCCTGTAAACGGTCTTAAACAATGCTGCGATTTGGTTTCATTTAAGGTATTATTTTCATGAAATGGCTTTTAGAGTGTGGGTGATACATAAGACACAATAAAACAAATGTGGATTGTGCATTAAAAATAACTCAGCAGGTTTAGTACATGAGAATTTGAAATGCAGCTCTAGGAGGTTGTGGGGTCTTCTGTCTCCTTATTGAGCCTTCATAAGTGACTTTGGAAAGCTTTATGGTAGCTCGTTACCATCCATGCTGATTCTTAATATTTTGCTTTGCATTTGCCTATCCTTTTATTTTCAAATTTCAATTAGTTGACAGCAATCAATGACAAGATGGCGGAGTACACCAATACCCCAGGAACAGCATCTCTCAATGCCGCACTCATGCACACTCTCCAGAGGCACAGGGATATCCTGCAGGTTTGACTTCTCATTTTTGCAATTTGCCAATACATTTTGTACATTTGTTTCTTTGAAAATACTTTGTTGTCAACTTTTCTTTCAACATTCTTTAGGTTTTTTTTTTGTTTTTTTTTTTGTTGTTTTAAAGAGCTGTAATAGTCTTACCTAAAGTGACTGAACAAACGCAAACAAACATAATTCCCAAATCCAAATGTTAAAGTTTTCAGAGCTCGAAGTGTTATTCCATTTTCATCATCTGGTTTTTCTTCATCTGTCTTATCAGGACTACACACATGAATTCCACAAAACCAAAGGAAACTTTTTGGCCATTCGAGAAAGGGAAGACCTTCTAGGATCTGTGAGAAAAGACATTGAGTAAGTCACCATGCACAGCCCCTTATGGTTTAATTGATCGGTCAGCTTATTTTTCACCATTCGCCCAGGTGATCACCAGCACTATAGGTAGACCTTTCATCACCAATTATTTGAAGATTGATCTCTGAAATTTTTAGTATAATAGATAACCCTTGCTTATTCATGCGCTTTTATGACTGTTTGCTTTTGAATTTAGTTTTATTAGTTGATAGAAATGTAGTTCATTTGCATCATTGACAGGAAAAAGATTTTCTGAGATGTGCTTTTAAAATTGGTATAGACTGAAATAAAATACTGTAGTGTGGTAAGGTTTTTCCAGCCATTATTGGCTGTGTCACATTGGACTCACACATTTGCCATCCCTTTTTAAGCACTATAATCGATTTTCTCATGTTATGATTCAAAAAAACATATTGGGGTGGTTGCGGTTAGTAAAGTGGGTCTCAATCCTATCAGAACCAATCACCTGCTTCTTCTATCTGCATGTCAATGTGTCCTTGAGCAAGACACTAGGCTCCAAGTTGTTCCCGATGGTTAGCTGCCTTGCTGCCATGGGTATCCGAGGGTTTGTATGAATGGGTGAAAACTGTCTAGTGTAAAAGGCTTTGAAACTGCAAGTTATGGAAACGCTCTATAAGTTGAGACCATTAACCTTTTGACCGGCGTCATGGAGGAGACAATGGACTGTTTTCAACTAATGATTTCAGAGCAGGGATCTTCTGCTAGTGTCGGGGGATTTTCGGGGAAGATCCTTTGTTTAGAGAGGAATTCATGGTCTTAACCAGGCATAACAGACGTGAGAGGTAACTTTCGTTACTAGATCAGCAAAACAAAGATGTTGTATTGTTAAAAATGGTGCTAAGGCTGCTTTTGTTGATTGGTAATAATCTGCTGAACATCACTCATTGCTTGTTCTCCGTACACTTTTTCTGATGAGGAATATAGTTGAATCATCGGTTCTACTTGCCATACTCTTGAAAAATGTAGGCCATTAAACGTCAAGAAGATTGACAACCTCTTTGGCCTTGTGTTGAGAAAGTATGTCCTCAACTCAGATTGGCTCAGTTGTGAGTTCTTTGAAATGAGCCAGGGCTTCTTCAGACCATGATTCGTGTCATTCTCTTTCTAATAGTTTATTGATTTGTAAAATGCAGCACTGGCTATAGGTTTGCCCTGCGGGATTTCTATTGATTAGTTTTATCCATCTGGTATGCAGATTTCCTGCACATATCAGTCATGATATTCAGTCATGTCATTTCTTTTGCAGAGGCGTCCAAGCAATAATTTTTGGTTTTGTGGGAACAATTTTTCCATTCAGTATATCACCTCCATATACCTTTAGTGTATTAATCCATAGCTCGGCCTTGTCTGTACAAATCCAGTTCAGAATATCTCCTGACGGCAGCGCTATATTTAATGTTCATTCAAACCTCCCATTAAAGGATATCACTAAGAAGTACTACAGGTCCTACCAAAACCTCAGTGCCGATAAGTCTCATGCAGACAAAAGAGTCGATCCACTGTTACTAATGATGATAAATGCACTGGGTATGTACTCCCATCGAGTTTACAGGACATCTGAGTTTAAAGGTAAAAGATTACAATTGCCGATTTCACAGTACAGCTTCACGCTGGATTATGCTTAACATGATATAGTGCCTCTTAAAAATACCCTTTGCAATAAATCTTCTGCATCTAACATTGCTGATTGGGAGAGATAAATAAATTCTGAAGGGGGTTCTCTTAGCACAGCAGCAAGGCCTCAGTTCTTAGACATCAATTGAAACCCCTAGATTTTTTTTTTCTTTTTACCGTTAATCCTTGTTTAGAAAATATCACCTTGTGTAAATACATTTCTACTGTAATTCCTAGCAATGCTTTTGTTAAGAAGAGCAAAAGAATCATCTCTATTGAGTTAGTGACCTGAAGGGGACTTAAGGAAATACTTCTCTCCTCTGTGGCACCTGCACCATTTTAAAGGTAGAGGGCAGGAGAGATCATCTCTTTGAAGGAACCATCCAAATCCGAAGTATATTTTTTATGAAAATTTTGATGTTCACTCCACGCACAAAAATCCATATTGAGTGAAAGACCTGTCACACTCAGTTATCAAGCAGTTGAATGAGCAACATTATTGCTTAATAAATAATTTACCTTTTTTTTTTTTCTTGCAGTGTCTTTTGCGGATATTGTCAGCAGTATATATATTTTACAACCAAGCACATACAACTTTGGCATGCAGCTGTATCATTCATAACAACAGCAGGAAGCAGTGCAGAGCTCAGACCAAACCCTTACTCTTGACTCCAAATGTCAGCAACAAAAATGAGAGCCTGTCTTTGATTTACATTACTGCCCTTTTAAAAAGCCTTGCCGGAATGATGAAGCGGTCTATTGGTGCAACCATCAGTTCTGCTACTGGAGAGCTACAATAAAGAAATTAGTGTGCCCTGAATATTGTTTCCATTTCCCTTTGCAGGGTACGTTGGGGATAAAGTAGACCTTTTTATTCTGGTATCACAGAGTCAGGTGGGGTTAGATATTTGCCATATACAGCATTTCCGTCCATACTGTTTTGCTTCCCAGACCCTTTTGTCTCACTCCGTTGTGCCCCTCTTTTCTGCCTCAAATCTTACCATCACTTAGCTGATGGGTGAATTTGGGTTACTTAAATGACTTGAAACAATCAAGAGTATAAAAAGAGTCAGCTCTTCAGGGATGCCGCTCCATTCGAGTTGCATCAAGCAAAGACATGGGTGGGATATCTTGGCTCTTTAAAGGGGATAGTGAGCCATCCATTAAATTTTGACTGACACCAGATGGTAGAGAACATCCACTATATGGCCAAAAGGAAGGGGCCAGCTCCAGACTGTTCCCAAAAAGTTGGGAGCACAGAATTGCTGATGCTTGGTATCGCTTCAGCATTCCAAGACATTTTGGCCAACTGGATGCCCCCAATTTTGTGGGAACAGTTTGGAGCTGGCCCCTTCCTTTTCCAACATGACTATGCACCAGTGCACAAAGCAACGTCCATAAATACATGGATGACAGAGTCCAGTGTGGATGAACTTGACTGGCCTGCACAGAGTCCTGACCTCAATCTTATTGAACATGTTTGGGATGAATTAGAGCTGAATTTGAGGGCCAGGCCTTCCCATCCAGTATCGGTGTGTGAACTCACAAATGCGCTTCTGGAAGAATGGTTAAAAATTCCCTTAAACACACTCCTGAATCATGTGGACAGCCTTCCCTGAAGAGTTAAAGCTGTTATAGCTGCAAAGGGTGGACTGACGTCATATTGTGCATATTGTGTATGGATTAGGAATGGGATGTCACTTAAGTTCATATAAGAGTCAAGGCAGGTGAGCAAATACTTTTGGCCATATAGTGTATCTTGTCGTTTCATGGCTGATTCTGGGTTTCTGAATTAACTTCAAGAAAAAGATTATCATATAAATTTAAAATTAGACATCATCAAATCAAAATAAATTTGATAATTTACTTTTTATTTTCTCAAATGAGCACATTATAAATGTCCACAAATTTTAATTTATCATGATACTGATTATGTGAGTAAGAGGCTTATTGTTTCATGCAGTCCAGTTGAGGAATTTATTGGCTAAACCAACAAACTGCAGATAAAAACACATTTCAAACACATGGAAATATAAAATGGAAGAAACTAAACTATAAATCATTTATAGAATACAAATGTGGACAATTTAATTTTGTCCGCAGAACCAAAAAGACATCAAAAGGTACCAAATTAAGAATATTTTTAAGTTGGTTTTTTTTTGGCCACTTGAATGATATTTTGGATTAAATCTAGTAGTGTTACAGAATAATAACTCATTTCTAAAAATGAGAGTCAGTCCAGACAAATCTGAATGCCATTGCCTTCAGGGCAGACTACTGTCTGCAGTAGCCTTTTTTCAGTTTATTACATTTAATTGAAAATTAAAGTTAAAGATCAAATACAACTATCTGACAATTTCAGTGATTCATTGCCATGTCAATTAGTGATTACATGTGATTAGTCAACCATATGTCACACATTCTGTTCCACTGCTAGCAACCTGTAAGCACTGAAACACTGTAAACAGAAATAGAGCAGTAGATACTTCAGTAGACCCTCATCCATACTGGCAGCACTGGCCTCATATTTCACATTAGCAGCCATTAGCTGCTTACTGAAGTACGAAAACTCCACCAAGCAACATTCTTTATTCATAGGATTTAGTTGAGGCGATGGATCAGGCAAGAACAGATAACAGAATGTTTATGTCAATTTTTCCCCCTTTTTTTCAAGGAGGAATTTGGGGGTTTGAGACCTCTCCTGCAAATGTACAGTCATATGAAAAACTTAGGACACCTTATGAAAGCCTGTATACTTTAAAATATATTTGGACATATGGATATTTAATATCAATTTTGATGATACTGAGGGATCCAAATAATATAATTAAACAATTAAAGAAAACAAAAGCCTCTTTAAAACTTATTGATAAATCTAATATAAAAAGAATGCAATTTCTGCTGAGGGATAAATTAAGACACCCCCTCATATTATCCCACTTAAAATGGTTAAAATCACACACAGGTGTATCATGTCGGGTCCACATGATCAGAACATCCTTACCCAGCATGTTAAAGACGCCTTGCACTATTTAAACCTCAGATTTAGTTTGCTGTGCCCCTGACTGTTGAAGTGAGAGCCATGGTGAGATCTAAATAGCTGTCTGATTCCCTCGGAAAGAAGCTTGTGGCCACTTATGATACTGGTAAGGGATTTAAAAAGATCTCAAAAGAACTTGACATCAGTCATTGCACCATCCGGAAAATTGTTTACACGTGGAGGACATTGAAAACAGCTGCCACCATGTCCAGGTCTGGCTGTCCAAGCAAATCCACCCCCAGAGCAGACCGCAAATTGCTCAAAGAAGTCATCAAAAATCCTAAAGTGTCATCACGGGAGCTACAGCAGGCTCTGGCTACGGTGGATGTGAAAGTGCATGACTCTATTATCAGAAAGAGACTGCACGAGTTAGACTTTCATGGGAGGTGTGCAAGGAAGAATCCTTTGCTCTCCAAGAAAGACCATGACTTCTGGAATAATGTTCTTTGGACAGATGATTCCAAAATTGAATTATTTTGACACCAGAACAGAAAATGTGTTTTGCGTAAACCAAATACAGCTTTTCAAGAAAAGAACCTCATTTTTTCACATGACTGTCAAATATGCACTCAAATAATATTTCATACATGAACTTGTCGACCCGAAAAAGAATTAATGTTCATGAAAAACTGCACATAAAGAATTAAATATAGTTATTTTAGGGCTGAAATGATTTGCTAGGCTAATTGTTGAAACTACCAGTTTACACTCTCTCATTTAGACATGTGACAAGCAATTCCATCCTCATAGGCCTGATGTGAGCTAAAGATGTTTCAACATTCTTTTAACATGTTTTTGAGTTATTTTATGTCATTTTCTTCACCTATCATTTTTCTTTATAATAAACAACGTCCTGTTTGTTGTGACAAATGTCTATTGCAGAATTAGATTGGCTTTACTCATAAGTCTATATGTTTTTTTTAGGACATACAAAAGTGGCTCTGGAGTTAACAACAGAAGAACAGAGCTGTTTCTCAAGGAGCACGAGCACCTAAGAAAGTAAGTGTGATCACTCTTACCAATACTGAAGAGGTGTTAACTGTAAAACAAAACCTGTAACTTTCTTTAAGTCAAATCGGGGACAACAAGTCATCATGATACTTTCTGGAGTACCATGAAACAACCCTTTGGGAGATATTAAGAATAGTGTTGCTTGGACTTCCATGTTAAATCAATGCCATTTATCTCACATGCACAAGTATTGGCTTTTCCTTATTTGTATTCAGATTTCATGTTTTGCTGCCTAACTCAATTTTTGTTTTAATAGCTTAGCAATACAAAATGAATCTCCTTTGACGCAATAGGTCAAACAATGATCTGCCAGCATCATTAGTGTCTTACTGTCTTTTGGCTGACTTAAGTCTGCTGAATAGCACATGGTAGTAAAATGTCAAAAATCTGCATGTGTACACCAATGTGGGAGAGGTGTGAGAAGCACCCTGTGGGAAGAAAAATTGGATATCAGCAGGGTGCATAAACTTATTTAACCCAGAGACAAGTTAACCGGTGCCTTTTAACATTGCTCTGGTCAGAATCCAGAGAAATGCGGCAGCATTATTGATTCTCTAGGTTTGGTAATGCTTTTTTCTTGTCTGTGCCTTTGAATGGCACAGTTCCTCGATCATTCGCCATAAAAGAGCTCAATTTAACTTACAACTCAATTAACTTTATTATTGATAGCTCTTGTGATCTTATGCTAAAAAACAATTTTGAAATGCTTTCCATTGTCAACATTCACGTCCAAATGCTGTGTGACCATGAATGAAGTTGCAATGTATCAGTGTCTTTCCAATGCTCAATTGTTTACTGCTGGATCAAGTTGTTATAGACGACATATTTACAAAAGTATCGTGTTAATATTCCCTTATCAGTCTCATGAATCAGGGTGTTCAAGTGATGGGTGTTATGTCGACATATGGATATAATTAAGGTTGTGTTGAATTAAGCAGACCCCCATAATTTCTTTTACTCTGTCACTAATAGGCTGTGGCCGAGCATAGACATATACTGATCAAGTATAACATTGCAGCCACTGACAGATGAAATGAATAACACTATTACTTTTTCATAATGGGCCCTGTTACTGAGTAGGATATATTAGGCAGCAAGCGGGATGCTTTAGGCAATGTTCTGCCGAAAATACTTGGCTCCTGCCCTCCATGTGGATGTTACTTTGACATGTACCACCAATCTAAGCATCGTTGCTTATCATGTAAACCTTTTTATGGAAACAGTATTTCCTGATGGCTCAGGCTTCTTTCAGCAGGATCATGTGCTGTTCCACTAAGCAAAAAATTTTCTGGAAGGTTTTGAGGAGCACAAAAAGTTGAAAGTGTAGATTTGTCCCCCAGTTCCCTAGATCTCAATGCAATCGAGTTTCTGTAGGATGTCCTGGACATAAACATCAAATCCATTGAGTCCCCGCCGAGGAGCTTACAGAATTTAAAGATCTGATGTAAACAAATTGGTGCCAGGCCAGCTACCACAGCACACCTTTGGGAGTCCATTGTCTTGTTGAGTCCATGTCTCAGTGGGTTAGGGCTGTTTTGGCTACAAAAGGGGACCAACACAGTATTAGGCAGGTGGTCAAAATGTTGTACCTGATTGGTGTATATCAGCAATGTATACATTGTTTGGAGAAAAATTCTTAATACTATATTGGAGAAAAAGGCCTTCAAATTCATATTTTTTCCATGAATGTACTGTGAGACATTCTTACTTCCTGTCTAAAGTGAAGGGACTTGCATGCCAATTAGACCTCCCAAAAAAAAAAAAACACCATGTAAATCTGAAAAGGGAATGGATAGGAAAATAACATGCTCAATATTTTGCAGCTTGCTTCCCGCCCTGGTGTTCTCTGCAACCAGGCTGTTGCGCAAATCCAGCACAATTGACGAAGAAACTGATAATGAAATTATCCTACTGGACCACAACCCATTGTGGAGGGCTTACCCAGACCATTCTTATGGACAGGAGAGAAAAGAGGTGATTGAAGATAAGGATCAGGTTACGCTTCATTGATCCTATTAGAGGCATAAAGCAGGAAAGTGGGCCTGAAAAGAAAAGGGCTACAATGTGTTAGTAGCTTGAGCAATGGTCTGACTTTGCAGACAGGCAAAGCCTGTGCACTTGATATTAATGAGAAATATGAGATTATCTGTGTAAGTGTGTTGATGGTTGTAGACTCAGCCAGCAATGCTTACCTCTTAGAATGCTCTTAGAAGCAAATCCATTTGAAATGAGATATTCCTTTTGTGACTTTAATCAGTTATGAGATTTTAATTTGAAATATATTCACATTGAGCTGTAAAATGGCCAGTAAAAACTGAGTTTAAGATAAGATAAGATAGAACTTTATCGATCCCCAAAGGGGAAATTCTTTTATCACAGCAGCCCGACAATAGCAGTATCAATAAATATGAATATAAATACAAGAGACAGTTAAAATATAGCAAATATATCTTTAAAAAAATAGACAGCAAAATGAACAACAGGGATATAAATAGATAACAGAATGAAAAAAAACAACAAAAAAAACAGCAGCAAGGGCAAGAATAGAAACGGACCAACAACAACAATGAAAAAATAAACAGGATGCGAATGGGGTGACACCAACAAGTATAAAAATAAAACAACAGAGTTAGGGCACGACATGTGTGGATGAGTGCGGTAATGAGGTCGTGGTAACACCGCTGCATCTCTGGCCGGTCAGAGTTGTGTGCCGTCCAGACTGCTGTTATACAGTCTGATGGCCGTGGGCACAAAGGACCATCTGCAGCATTCGGTTCTGCACCGGGTCGGGATGAGCCATTGGCGGAATGAGCTGCCCATCAGCCACAGCTCGTGGCAGGGGGTGAGAAGGATTGTCCAGGTTAGCTCCCAGTTTGTCCTTCACCCTCCCCACTGCCACTAATTCCAGATGGTCCAGGTTCAGTCCCACCACCGAGTGGGCTTTCTTTCCTCAGTAGCTGGTTAAGCCTGTTGACCTCACCAGTCCTGGCACCTCCCCACCAGCACACGATAGCGAAGAAGTGAGAGTACGGAGAAGAGTGCACTGGCTACCATAGACTGGTAGAAGGTCTTGAGGTGCCTGCTCCAGACACCAAACGACCTCAGTCTCGTCAGTCTGACCCTTCCTGTAGAGGGCATCTGTATTGTGTGTCCAGTACAGTTTATTGTTAATGTGGACCCCAAGGTACTTGTAGGAGTCCACGATCTCCGCCTCCTCACCCTGGTTGGTGATTGGTGTACGTCTCCTCCAATTCTTCCTGAAGTCCACCACCACTTCCTTGGTCTTGGAGATGTTGAGGAGGAGGTGGTTCTGGTTGCTCAGCTCAACAAATCTCGCAAGCAAGTCTCTGTACTCGTCGTCGTCGATGCAACCAACAATGGAAGAGTCATCATAGAACAACTAGAGTTGTGCTGGAAGTCAGAGGTGAAGAGGGTGAAAAGGAATGGAGACAGGACAGTACCTTGAGGCACTCCTGTGCTGCATGTCATGGCCTCAGAAACACAGCCCTCCACCCTGACATATTGCAGCCGTCCTGTGTGGTAGTTCAGGATGCAGGCAGTGATGTCAGGGTGAAGTTGCGTACTCAGCAGCTTGAGAGTGGGTCGGACACTTGAAGGCACTGGACAAGTCAAAGAAGGCGACTCTCTCAGTGCTTCCTGCACCCTCCAGATGGGACAGGCCCTGTGTGTGAGGAAGATGACTGCATCCTCCACACCCATGTGCTGCCTGTACGCAAACTGCAGAGGGTCCAGGGAAGCAGACAGCCGTCCCTTCTGGTGCTGTAGTACGAGCCTCTCAAATGACTTCATGACATGTGACCTTGGGCGTCCTTTCTTAGGTACTGGGACAATGCAGGAGGTGTCTCACAAACGGTGTCTCATCCCACAGGCAAAAGAGCAGTGGATAGCTAAATAAATAAATCCAGAAAGATAAAAATAATTGGAGCTGCTTCAACAGGCTGCTGTCTACCAGCGCCATCTTGAAAAATAGTAAAATAAAATTTAAATAAGTTTGTGGATATGAGGCACAGAAGGTATTGCCAGTTGATAGCACCTTGTTTTCAAAACGAACCTAATTTGCAAAGATGAGGAGCAAAAATAGGAAGAAAGCAATACAAATAACAAGTCAACAAATGCTTGCAGGGGGTTGGAGTTCCTGCCACAACGAAATATACTTTGTATGGTATCACATCTTGCCTGCTCGCTAAGTGAGAGCAATCAATGATGGAGGTTTTGGCAGAAAAGTGAATCCAAAATAATTACGTTGATATAAATGCAGGTTTGGACGGTTGTTTTGGACTATAAGAATATAGAATATAAGCACAATTGTTATTGAGCTCTGTCTGTATGTGCTTAATTTTTTCCTATTACTTTTCCCATCTCTCTCTTTGCCTAAAGGGTCAGTGTTCATGAATAAACCAGAAGGAATGAGGTGCACGTCCATTAAAAGTTTATGTGAGAACAGCTCTAATGGTAGTGGTCACAATTGTGAAAATTTCCTGTCAAAAAGAGGATGTTCACCCACAAAAGCCCCATGGCTTTAGTAATGGCAAAGCAAATGAGTCCACAACTTTGTTCCAGACGGAAAATATTTTTTGTGCTAAATTAACTGCCATAGTGAGTCCCCCCATGCTGTTTCAATCACTGGAAGGTTGAAATTTAAATCTCTGAGGCAAGATTTTACAGCTATAGTATCAATAAATACAGCAGCTTCAATCCAAATGAGTTACCTTTCTATGACTTGTAATTCTTCAAGAGTCGAACACCATGGTCTATTAAGGTTTGGACATTCTCTCAAAAACCCTCATTCTATTTGAATTCTCTTGTGTTCTTTCCCTGTCTCTTTATTTTCTTCCAGCACCTAGTACAATTATTAAAATCTATGAAGTAAATCTGTTTCCACTGTCACTTCAGATTTCTGTTCTTCATTATTCAAAACTAGCTGCCACATGCATCACATTTTCCATTCTCATTTTGTCTGTTAAATCTTTACCGTTATAAATCCACGCTTTTTAGTCGGCAAGCATTCATTAATTCATTATCGACCGCTTATCCTGCACTCAGGGTCGCTGATATGCGGTAGCCTATCGCCTCTGCAATTGAGCATGGGGTGGGGTACACCTTGGACCAGTCACCCGACGATCGCAGGGCCGCTTATCGAGGCATTCAACCATTAACCCACTCATTCACATGTCGAGGAAATTTATTCTGTAAGCAGATCCCTGATATTGTTATTGAAAGGAGACATTTTCCATTGCATGTCCTTCATAATTACCACCAAAACAGAGAACTTGAAAAGAAAGATGAGTTGTGGAGGTTGCTAATTTTGTGACACACACACAAATGATATTTCCACTGTCTGTCGGAGTCACAAATGACTGCTCCAAGTCATATTTATGGCACAGCTTTTTTTGAATGCATCAGCTTACATCAGTGACTTGATAATTCTTTACACTCCATCTACTGGAGAACATTTTCCACCAAAGACGTCATGGATTAATTTTGTTTTCATCTGTTGCCAATTCTTTCTGAAGGTAGATTTTTGTAAAAATCTACAACAGATAAGTTTTTTATTTCCTTTTTTATTGCAATGTGCTTAATGTGCTTGAAGTGCTTATGTTTTTTTTGCCTGATAGTGCCATCTCGCTTGCTCTGGAGGAGATAGCTTTTTTTTTTCAACTCGGGAATTTTCTCTCGAGTCCATTTACAGAGTCTAGGGACCAGATCTCATTGTTTAACTGAGTGGGAGAGAATCTGATGTAAAAGTAGTTTATTGATTCGTTAACATGCTATAACTTAGTGTGCAATTTGGAAAGGACTTTTAAAATGAGTTTTGAATCCAAGGTTAGTTGTGAGTTACTGGCCCTTTTTACTTATACAGTTTTAGTTTT
>CAAKHD010002202.1:4028-24937 GCA_901007705.1 Fistularia tabacaria
GGCGCAGGAGAGATTTTTTCCTGCGGTTGCAGACTCATGAATGAGGCGTCCTGCCTGCTGGCTGATGTTAGCCCGTGGGGCGTGTCCCCCCCCCGCCCCCCCCCTCCCCTGATGCGATTAGCTCCGTGCACTGTCTTGACAAATTGGCCTGTCCGCTCCGCACAGCCGACGCACTAATCTACGCCAAAAAAACCAAAACAAATAAAAACCCTTCCACCTAGCTGGAACGCAGCTCCGAGCGCTGCATTTTAAGATTGATAGATAATCTGATACGGCTATTGATCTAGTTTACTTTCAGAATAGGGGGTATTTAACTTGAACATTTTTTATATGAGAAAAAAAAAAAAGAGGAAATGAGTCTGGGAAACATCCGCGGCTAATAGATGATGTCTGGCAGCGACGGGCGAACCGCTGGAAAGAGCTTTCGTGTTGCAGATAATAAGAATAACGGCAGGACACAGCGCCGCGCTTCATTTGAAGGTTCCTGCTGCCCTTTCCGGGCCGGGGAAAGGTGGCGCGGCCCGCAGGAGATCCTGATCGGGAAGGAGGGGAAGAACGAAGCAGGAGGTGGACGCGCGGTGATTAAGACTCTGCGTCCATCTGTCGTGGTGAGGAAGGTCAGGGACTTACCGGAGGATCTGCGTGGCCGGCGTAGCCTCTCAGCAGCTGCGGGAGGGAGGTCACGGATACGGGAGTTCGTGGCAACAGCGAGAAGGTGGATGCACGGATGGCTTGTTGGCTACCTTGCGGGTTCCAGTTAAAACGCAGCAGCTAAAAAAAAAAAACAAACCCCGAGACGGACCCGGAGCTTTGGCGTTTGTCCAGTGCGTTGATATCGACGCGCCGCCGCTACCTGTTTGTCGGAGATGCGGCCGTCCGTTTGGACTTCGACCCCGACCCATCGGCGTTTCACTTAGACAGACCGGCGCGGTGGGGCGAGTCTTGGCAGGCGAACTCGGAAGAGCAAAGATCTTGCTGCTCTCCAGGGGACCGGAGTAAGGAGCCAGATCACATCTAATAAAGATTTGATTGCTCCTTTTGCACAGCTTTTATGTGGCTTTTTGCAAGTTGCCTTCTGGATAAAAGGAGCTGCCGGAGGATTTGCTCAGCCTTCCGCCAAAGATGGCGGTTCTGTGTCAAACAGGGGCGAATAAAACCGGTGAGACCGTCTCGGCGGTGCTGAGTCATCTCTGTGGAAAAGGGGCTAATGAATCAATGCGCGATTGTTGTCGTTTCCCTATCAGTGTTGGCAGCACCTTTTTGTTTCCGCCTGCGTCTGGAGGGATTATCCTGTTTGCAGCCAACGGTTCCCTCAGCCTGAGCGATGAGCAATCGCTAACGTTCCGACGGCGCCGCATCTCCGCACGTCTGCGCCCATCTTTTACGTGTCCTCCTTCTCCATGTCCTGTCTTTGCCTTTTTTCGCCGTTCGGCGAATCATCCTGGAACCTCCTCAGGACCGAAGCTGTTTCGTGGTACCTTCAGACCACACGAGGACCTTCAGTTCCTACGACCATTTTAGTTCCTACCCTGAAGAAGGGTCTTCTTCCGGTTCCGGAGGAGATCCTGGGTGCTTGCTGAGTGGTAGGACTCGTAAGCCCCGCCCGTTACCAGACGCTACTTGCAGACCACACAGTCAAAGTGGACATTGGTTGGCTGTTCCGGGGCGAACACACGAACATCTACACTTTGGCCGGAATAAGCGCGGGGTTAGCTAACGGCTAACAGGGGTCTTCACACGGCAAAGGTGCAGGGAGAAGATAGAAACCTCCCACCGTCTGTTGTTCCTTGAACGCTGCGTCAGCTTCCACCTCTTCTTCTTCTTCTTCTTCTTCGGTGGTTTGATTTTGGATGTGGAGCTGAAGGCGCTCGTCACACCTGCCCTGGTCCCTCACTGCCTGAGGGAATGCGCGGCGAGAAGGTTCACCCGGGAGGAGATTCCAGCGGCGCACTTCTCAGAACTGGACTCTCAGAGCCGACCCGCTCCCGGCTCGGAGGTTCTTTTTTTTTATTTTTTATTTTTTTACGATATTTGACATTCTTCTGCTCAGATTGAAGAACCGCGCCGAGGTCGTTGAAATGACGGCGGTTGATCCGTGAGGCTCCTCCAGATACCGTCGACGTAATGAACCAGGCCTGGAGGAGGCCATCTGAAGCGGCGGTCAAAGAGGAACGTGCACATCACAAGTGTCTGATGGGATCCCCCCTCGCCGCCTGCAGAACGCACTCCCGCCTTATCAGCGGGGAGGACGGGATCCCGTTTCCCTTCGCTCGGCTCCTCGTCTGCAGCGAGATAAAACCTGCTCTCACGAGATCCGGGTAGCTTCTTTTTTAAAAAAAAAACAAACAAAAAAAAACAAAACAAAAAAAACAAACAAACAAACACCCAAAAGAGTGTTCGTTGTTGTTTCAAAGTATTTAGAAAATACTCAAACCCCCGCAAGGATCAATGTAACACACACACACACACACACACACACACACACACACACACACACACACACACACAGAGATACCCAGTGGTGGCACGAGGAGACTCTTATCATTGATTTTCCCCCGTTTTCTCTCCCCTTCCCCGTTCGCTCGCTGCGGCGCCGCCCAACTTATCTGGCTCCGGCAGAACAATGCTGCAGTGGAAGGGCGCTCAAGGACAGATTAGATTGTTTTTTTTTTGTTTTTTTTTTTGTTGGGGGGGGGGGGCTCTCATTCCTCATATTTTCCTGGGTTTTTAGTCTCTGCGTTTCCGACTCGGTGACACACTCGGCTAACTCTTCCCGTTCCCGGGCCCGGGAGCGCCGCCGAAAAACGTGGTTGAGATTAACACGTGTGTGTCGGCTTGATTGTGTTTGTTCGCATCCGCGTTGTGTGTCGCCGGCGTATGTGTGTGTGTGAGTGTGTGTGCGCGGCGGTAGCGCCACCTCCGTCTGAGCCACGGTAATTATCCTGCTCCGCCGCCTCTGCGAGAGTCAATGGAGCCGAACTCATTGTCTCTCTTTCTACACGGACGGCGGCGGCGGCGGCGGCGGCGTGGATTCCCTGGCAGCGCGGCTACAAAAAACCCAGCCCTCTGCAATTTGAATCGTCCTCAGCGTGTCTCAATTTGGTCTTTGTCTCCTTTTCCCCCTCCATTCTCCTCATGCATTTCTCTCCTTATTGTTCCCGGTGCCCCCAGGTGCGATGGATTGACGCTTTAATTATTACTATTAGCATGATGCTAGTTTAATTCTCGGTATGTAGGCTTATCTCAACATCGGTGGATTTAATTTGATCCTTTTTTTTTTTGTTGTTTTTTTTTGGGAAGCTGTTACATAGAGGTTTTATTTCCCCGCGTGCGTCCGTCTGGTCTTGTTCACCGTTCCCTCGTCTGAGCCGTCGATTCCCATCGATGGAAATCCCCGCCGGCGGATGCGTTCCTTCGGCAGCCGTGGCTGGAATTTATGGGGGGGAAGGAAAGATCGGGACGCGTTGATTGAGACTTCTTTGGGGATGTTTTGCAAACGGTGCTGCAGCGTCGGGTCCCCGGTTGGATTCCCACAGGGGGCCTTCCAGCGCGGGGCCTCCGTGTTCTCCTCCCACAGTTCCTCCACATGCAGGAGGTTCAGTGGAGACCCGACATGATGGGCGTCACGCTCAAATCCACAGTGGGCCAGAATTCAAAACTGGGACAAAGTCACGGACCGACATTGATATTTATTGAAATAAATCTTCCTCCAGATAAAACAACGAACCTTTTGAACCTTTTCATTTGGACCCAAACAAGTTTGGCTTAAAACTGAATATGGAACAAGTGAAGCTTAAAACTAGACAATATAGAAGTTCATATTGCACACATGCCAAATGTAAAATCCAAATTACAAAACACAACGACCTTTGTTTCTTTAAAAATCAAATCAAAACGGTGTGCCTCTTTTTATTTGCAGCCTTGTGAATTCAGTTTCAGCAGTGACCTTTTCCCACAGGCGAATAATGAGCGTGAGATTAAAACAACGGTTTCCTGTTAAACGATGCCAGCATTAGCACGGTGCCAGTGTTAGCATAAGGTGGCTATGACTGCTGTGCACAGAGGAGAGGCCCTTTGTGGGTCCTGGCGTGATTTTTCGTGCCAAAACACCAGCACAGCATTCTGGGATTTGTGGTGTTAGCGCTTCATGCGCTGTAAGCTAGAATACCGCTGGGCAAGCGCTAATAGTCGTTTGCCATGGCTTCAAGAGCCAAATAGAATGACGCCGCGGGCCAAATATGGCCCTCGCTCGGGCCAGAGTTTGACTCCTATGACCTACATGTTCCAGACGTGCGAACGAGAGGGAGAATGGCTGCAGCTCTGGAAGCTCCGGGGTGAACCCGGCAGGGAGAGAACCCAGCCTCGCCCCGCGAACCCGAGCACGAGCTAAGAGCTGCAGAGAATGAATGCATGAATGAACGGATTCAGAAGCATTTTTTCATTTCTCCGGTTCATCGGGAGGAACAACCACCAGACACCAAACACAAAACACCCTCATCAATAATGCCCCGGTCCCCCCGTTGACACTGTCCCTCCGCTGCACTGCCGCGCACAACTCGCCACTTTGCACCAGCAACCCTGAATTCACTCTATTTTCACTTGATCTAATGGCTGTTCCATGTTGTCTGTTCAGCACCGTTTACCAAAGCAACGTCCCTGTCGCTACTTGGCGAGTAAAGCAATTCTGAACGTTTTACTCTTTCTCGATGAGCGTGTTCTTCAAACGCGTGCTGTTATTGACCTTCTGAATGCCGAGTGTTTAAAGCGTCACATCGTAACAAACGAAAAGTAAATCATTCATTTCCTTATAAATGACATAAATAATTCAGCACAATAACAGAGCAGCCACTGTCCCGTTGAACGACGCGGTAGCGCTCCTGCTATCCCCGTCGCAGTTAGCTGTGCTGCTAGGTGATGTTCCTCGCGGCCTTTGAAGCAGGGAGTGGAGAGAAGGCAGCAGAAGACAGGTTCTGCTCCGGCGCTTCAACGCTTCATCGGCCGATGATACTGTCGCCATCCATTTACAGCCGCGGCTGTCGATGGACGGCCGGCGTTCCTTCGCCGCCGATCGAAGAGCCTGCATTGATGTCGGATGACCGTTCCCGCAGATGGGTTCCTACTTCTGCCATTTATCTCCTGAAAGTCATATCTTTTTTTGACGTCAGTTGCCCGCTAGAACCATTACCTTCATTCGAGAAGAGTGCTTTGTGAGGACGGCGGTGGCGGATCGGTTCCAGCTCCCGCCTCGCAGCCAGAAGGTCCCCGGTTGGATTCCCGCAGGGGGCGACCTGCAGCGACCGGGAAAGATGATCACAGATTAGCTTCTCTGGACAAGAATGAAGAAGACAGAGACACGTTGGAGGGCAGAAGCAGAAGGTCGCAGGTTGACGTGGTCGTGTCACGCAAGGGGAGAAGAATCAACAACACGAGGAACCAGCTGGAAATTCATTTACGACGCAGCGGTTCGCGGCTCCTCCTCTCAGCCAGAAGGTCCCCGGTCGGATTCCCACAGGGAGGCCTTTCCATGTGACGTCTCCATGTTCTCCCCGTGTCTGCTTGGGGTTCCTCAGGGTTCTCGATACGAGGTGAGAACCAGTGAGCGCCTCCGTGGTGTCGGATTCCTGTGAAGGATGAGCCGCGGTGGAAGCGGTCGGAGGACGGACGCGTTCTAGTGACACCAGAAGGTGGTTGTGAAGTCCAAACCAGGGCAGCATCGGCCTGGCGCTGAGAGGAGCGTCCGGGCGAAGAAGAGCCCGTGTTCTGGATGCCATTTGCGCGTTATCTCGCGCTCCTGCCGGTTTCCGCTGCTATGTTGAAATGGTTGACACTGTTCTGCAGCTGCGCGGCGGCTCTCAGGCCGTCGTCTCCCTCTGCATTTCTTCTCCTGCGTCTGCGAGTCGAGCGAACGGCGGCGTCTTTATTAATCAGCTTGTTTAAAGTTAAGTGAAAGTTTTCTCCCCATCAGCAGCCCGCTCCTCTTGATTTATGCGCGACGCATCGGCGCTCGTAACGGTGGAGCGGCGCGTGGGGGGGTGGGTGGTGGGTGGGAGTGGAAAGCGAGGCCAAAATAAATAAATACATAAATAAATGAAATCTGAAAACACACGACTTCCTTTCACGAGGGGAAGCGGCGAAGCGGCGCGAAAAGCCAACGTCAGACGATCCGCGCAAACAACGGGCCCGCGGCTCGCCGTCAATTATAACCCGTCCGCGAGGGCCAACCCGCGCGTCTATTCGAAGCCGGTCCCGCGGGAACCACTTTCCCCGGGGAGCCACAACACGCTGGCTGTCATTCACCCTCGCGCATTCCGACGCGCGATGTCGGACGCGGGGATGAGAGGGTGAAGGCGTCTGCATGACGCGTTCATGAGCGAGCGAACGGAGAGGACGTGCAGATGAGAGGCGGGAATGCGAGAAGGAGAAAGCGAACTCGACATCATGTGGATGAAAGGGTGAATGGATGGATGGAGTGAGTGGTTGTTTGTCTCTATGAGAGGATGAATCTTCCTGTTTGTGACCCAGAGAGTGAACGCTTTCATTTTTTTGAATGAGCGAGGGAATCGTCGGACGTGCGAGTGAATGGACGTGGACATGAGGCCCTGCGATGGATCCGGGGGGGGAACCCCGCCTCTCGTCCAATCACGGCAGCTTTAGGCTCCAGACCAGTGGTTTGGATAATGAACAAATGAATGAATAGAAAAGAGACAGCATCTTTCTCCATCCCTTCCATTCATTTCCTGCCGGATGCAGCGGCCCCTTAAGATCCCAATTTCATCTGTTCGTATGTTGATTTTTCTTATTTTTTCCATATCTTAAATTAATTTTCCCCATTTGAAATAACAGAAAACAACTTAATTCATACCAACCCCCCAAAAACTCACAAATTAAGGATATTCATCTAGAAAAACTCTGAAAAAGAAGGATATGAATATTGTGGAGGACGTCAAAAAGACAAATCCTGGTTGTTGTAAAGTTCTCGTGTTAATATGAATCCTTCGCTCGACACAGGCCAGGATTTAGCAACATAAACACTGAAGCAAAAACTACACTGACAATCAACTCAACATTACAATTGACTTACGATGATTATGACATTGAAACGTAATAAAAATTGTAATAAACTTACGATGATTATGTAATTAAAATGCACTAAACTTTTGGTCCTTATTCAGTTAAAATTAACCTAAATTTTACTTTGGAATTTTTAGTTTTCTTTACAAAGTTTTTGTCCTTTTCTTGATTCATTTTCTTCTGAATGGCTGTGGCTGGAAGCGTGTTGGAGTCGTGGGAGCTGGCTTGGCTCGTACCGGGACAATTTCCAATTTTGATTTCCTCGCTCTCGTATTCGTATCAGGATTTTTTTTTTTTTTCCGTATATCAAGGATAATATTTGCTGGAATGACGCTTCGCATCTTAAAACAAATTCATATGTAAAGTGATTGGTACCTGAAGGTGCCGCTGTATCTTGTTTTTTATTTGTCATATCTGAGATTTGTGTGCCGCACCATGAAGGGCTGAAGCTCTACCTTCCCTGCTGCCGTTGTCGTGTTTTAGCGAACACGGCTCCTCGCCGGCGTCCCGGGGAGCGAAGGATAATTGCCTGCCGAACTAGGCGGGCGCTGACACCGTTTGACTCCGGGGCTAATCGGATTTTTCAAACGTGAACGTGAACCGGCCTCTTCGGAGCGGCGGCTGAGGTACTCGCGGCGATGCGGGTCTGCGTCTGGTGGCGGCTGAGCTGAACACTCTGGCGAAGTCCTGCCCTTACGCTGGCCAAGCGAGGCCTTCCTCGCACTCGTCATTTATTCTGTCCAAAGGCTCATTTATTTCGTCCCCAGGCTGTGTTGTGGAAAACATCTTTAATGATGATCGTGATACCCGCTGGGTTGAGACGCTGACGACCATCCCTCACATCCCGCCAGACGCCTCGGCGGGTTTTCGAACCCGGGGGCGGGTCGCCCGCCGTCGCTCGGAGAACGTCCGACCCTCGCGGTGAACCCGTGCATCATCGTCGCACGTCTTCGGGATCGTCATCGCGCGGGACCGGAGTGTTTCTAAGCCGCAGACGATCCGGGGGGGGTCGGGGTTTCCGTAAGTTGCGTGGATGAAGACGGCTCGTTCCTGGACCGGAGGCCTTCTGACGGTTGACCTTCAAACCCGGATCTTTCCCGGAGGCTGATGCGTCACCCTCGAGGACGCCGACATGCTCCCTGTCGCAGTTTAGCTTAGCGCTTCCGTCCAAGCTCCCATTTTCTGTTATCAAAGAAGCATTAAAAGTTCATTTTCTATAGCAGGAACTGAAGGTTGTACCTCTCCACAGAGGAGGAGGTGCTGGTCGGGGTCGTCAGCTCCTGGAAATATCAATGTAATTAACAGAAGCGGATCATTTACAAATCAGGCCTGACATTTAATGCGCGGATTGGAGGTGATTCAGGCTTGTGTTTGTGATTGGAGCCGAGGAGCCGGGCGTGACGTACAGTAGTCCTGCCTCCAGTGTTACGCAAATCCAACCTCCGCTCAGGAAGCAGGAAGGTTCTCCTGACTCAGGTCTTTGTCAGGCGTCTCCATCAGATCGCCGGCGTTGGATTCGCATCCGTTGCCGATGCAGTCAGATTGAGATAAAACGAGATAATCAGGGATGTTTCCATGAAGCCCGCCGCTCCTGTTCCGAGATGTAACCGATATATTTCACTGCGATAATTGTTTCGCGCCACAAAGAAGGGGGATTTTAGTATCCGTCAGTTCATGTCACTAACTCCTCCCGCCTGTCGGGGATGGAAGGCAGGTGTTTAGAAAACACGAATAAAACGGGACCCTCTGATCAGAGGCGTGGATGTTTGTTCATCCATTCATTCAATCGCATGTTGATGGATCACTTTCTTAGGATCAGCCCATGTTTGTCTTCACAATCTCCATCCCTTTTCCTACCGGAACCCCCTGGGTTTATATTAATATATATATATGTATATGTGTATTTATATATATATATATGTGTGTGTGTATGTATATATGTGTGTGTATATACTGTATATGTATGTATGTATATGTATGCATATGTATATGTATATATGTATGTATGTATATGTGTTTGTGTGTATATATATATATATATACACACACACACACACACCCATATATGCCTATGTATGTATGTATGTATGTGTGTATGTATGTGTATATATATATGTATGTATGTATGTATGTATGTGTGTATGTGTATATATATATGTATGTATGTGTGTATGTATGTATGGATGTATGTATGTGTGTATGTGTATATATATATGTATGTATGTATGTATGTATGTATGTATGTGTATGTGTATATATGTATGTATGTATGTATGTGTATGTGTATATATGTATGTATGTATGTATGTATGTATGTATGTATGTATGTATGTATGTATGTATGTATGTATGTATGTGTATATATATGTATGCACAGACACAGTGGTCCCTTAAGATACAAATGTAATTAGCTCCAGAAGGGGGTTCGTATGTTGATTTATTTATTTTTTTTATCTTAAATGAATTTCTCCATTTAGAATAACAGAAAACAAATGAATTGGTTGGTACAAATCATGCATGCATTGCGATGATATTCCCAAGCGATATCGCTCACACGGACACCACCTTTGTGCTTTGCTATTATTTCCTGCTTCATTTCCATAGAAAGCATCTTCTTTCTGGGTTCGACGCTTGCTTTCTTAGGGCCCATGATGATAATTCAAAAAAATACACAAAATAAGAACAAAGATATACAATGATGCCACGCAAGAGACAAGACGACCACATCAGATATGCGATATATGTACCAACTACTTTGACGAAGCAGTGGAGTCATGAAGCGTATTGGGGTTTTGGGAGCTGTCTTGATGCGTACCGCGGCAATTTCAGATCGTGGTTTTCTCGCTCTCGTATTCGTATCATGAAATTTTTTCAATAGTATTTCAAGGATAAAATTTGCTCAAATATATATATATATATATATATATATATATATATATATATCTATATATATACATATATTGTGTGTGTGTGTGTGTGTGTGTGTGTGTGTGTGTGTGTGTGTGTGTGTGTGTGTGTGTGTGAAAGTACATATGGAGCCAAGTCTGAAATTATTCATACCCTCAGTATAATGAATAATGAATAATTTTTTGGGCTTGACTGGATATATATATACTTAGTCCTAAGGGCATATATATGCAGCGTATATATATGTATATGTATTATATATATGTGTGTATATATGTATATGTATATATATGTATATGTATATATATGAATATATGTATTTGTATGTATATATATGTATATGAATATATATATGTATATGTATGTGTGTGTGTGTGTGTGTATATATATATATATATATATATATATATATATATATATTTATATGTTTATATGTATATATATATGTATATATATGTGATAGTAGGATAGTAGGATTTGCTTAACCTCGTAAAAATATATATTTTGGATCAAAGCATTCATTCATTCATTCATTCGTTTCGTATGTATGTCGCTTGTCAGCTACTGAGGGTTGCGGTCGGGGGGCGGAGTCAGCGGGCGGGAGGCGGGGTTCACCCTGGGCCGGTCGTCTGTCAATCAGAGGACCACATAGACAGACATACAACCATTCACCCCTTTTTTCGGTTCATGCCTCCTGCATGACATCCACCCGTCTCGCCGGAGAAGCAGGGGTTTCACACCTTCATCCAGATATTTTTCCCGCTGCCCTTTTCTCCTCGTCTTGATTGAAACAGCGCGGTTGTTGTTATTGTACTCCGAGGCCTCCCACGCTCATATTAGGTATCCCAGAAAAGTCCCTTCATATTCCCTGGATGGGGTCATGTGTTAATAACAGTCGGAATTAATTTCCTGGGTAATCTCGTCTGGCGATTTCCCACCTCAAGAGGAAATATGCTAAGAAGGCTGTGCTCGGAATGACCGTTACGGGAAGGTTACATAAGTTATTTCCATGTAATGAATGTTAACGCTGATTTTCGCCTTGTCACGTTATAATTTCAAGGGAAATGGCATTTCCCTTGAAATTCAATTATTTTTCTGGTAAGCACAGCAGCGCCTCTTCAACACCGTTAACGCTTGAAGGAAATTGGAGAGACGTCGACCAGGAGGCCATCTAGTTGTTTGCCTAGATGATTAGATGGCTCTGCAAACATACATGGATACGCACCTGTTTTAACATTCCCATTCACGAGTTGACAGCGGGAGATTGGACAGGTTGCGCTTTCAAAAATAACAACCGACAAACTCGGTGTTTCTGGTGAATAGGTTGGAGGCGGTTGAGGAGGCCGGCGCTAGCTTGTACCTCAGCAAGCTGCCAGGAGGTGTAAAGTTACCGTGGGAGCATGGGGCGCATGGGTGGGCGGGCCATTGTTTTCCTGTCTTTGTAAACACGGCCGACATTTCCATTTTGCGTCTCCGGTGTCACACAAGACGACAGAAAGCCGCATGCTCCCAACATCCTCCGAGAAGCTCTTATCCCATACGGTCACAATATGGATTCATTTGAACAATTCAGCAATGTGTACCTTCGGCCATGTGCCTTTGCAGGGACCTGAGTTGTCACGAGTGAACCCAGAACCATCTGTTCGCATCATAGCACTTCCGTGAGTGATCTAGCTAGGCTGTGGCGTGTTACAAAGAGATGCGCCCCAGATAGAGCATAAGGCATCAGTGTATCTGAGCCATGTCTCCCAGGCATACGTGGACACAGAGCAGAGCGGGCAGATGTTTCAAATAAACACTTAGTCAACCAAAGCTGTACCGCACACGAGTGTGACTGCAACCTCTGACTATCATGGAAGTAGTTTGTGAATGACAAGCCCCCTCTGATTTCTCTCGGATGGACGGCGGTATGCTTCGTACCGCAGAGCAGGGACGGACAGCTCGGCCAGCAGAAAGACACACCAGTGCAAAGAGCACCTGCACCTGCACAGCAGCCGTGACTTGTATGCTTATCTGTTGCTGAACAGCATTGTCTTACCTCTGCTCCATCAGTGGGGCTCCTGGCAGCATTTTGTTTTCCACAGTCACTCTCAGGTCTGGCATGAACGCCGTTTTGGCCCCTCGGAGTACAGCCACCCCTTCACCTCTGTCGGTGAGAGCAGAGCCACGTTTTCATCTCACTCGTTTTAGTTCTCCATGCCTCACGATATGACGCCGACGTGGCCTCCTCTGAGTGCTCTGTTAATTCATCCATTATCTATAGCACTTGTCCTGCAGTCACTGGCTGTAATACATCCGAGCCAGCGGCTAAGCTAATGCTGTATCACACATGCTTCAATGGGAACATCCCCTAGAGTCAGATCGCACCAGCAACGAGCTGCACACGGGGAGCCAAAGAGCCGGACGTGGCCTGAGAAGCTCGTTGGCCGCTCCGGCCGTAGTGTATTGGTCAGCTGGGACGTTTGCATTTAATTTTAGTGCGTTCGACCAATCGGGGCGCACCCTTCCGACACGTCATAGTGCATTGCCAGCACTCACTGATGTCATACGGTTGAAACTTGTGATTATTTTCCATAAAATACTTGGCGGTTACACAGCATAAATTGCCGGGTGGTCCTGGAGGAGGAGGCCTCCATCCAGACCCGAGGAGAAATCCGACATGTGTGCTTTGCCGCCTGCGATGGCCGATGCTTAAATGTAAACCAAAGCAGTGCCTCAGCCAGGATTAATATTTGTACGGAGAAATGTCAATAACAGCTGCAGTGCATGATTTGTTTCCTACCCTTACTTTAGGTGTGTGTGTGTGTGTGTGTGTGCGTGTGTGTGTGTGTGTGTGTTTTCACACACCGACAGTACTCCGGTCCTTCGAAACGAAAGCTACGAAATGAGCATCGCATATTCTTTTTGAGCCGGACTGGATTGACAAATTCAGCGTTTCTCAGACGCCGCAGCCGAACACATTGCCGAGCTGTGATAAGTTATTTCCGTGGAGCCGGCCTTATCTGACTTTCCTCCTCCTTCCCGGGGAAAGAAAAAAAAAAATAAAAATAAGCAGAAAGGAGGTAGGAGAGGAGGCAAAGGGAAGCGGTGGATACATGCGCGCTGATCTGAGGGTGCCAAACGTCTGCGGCTTTGTCCTGCAGGAGCTGAAGCTTCAGGCCTGAAGCCCAAAGGCTTCTGAGGGGCAACGCGTGCGCTCGGGCGGTGCCGTAAGAAGCGAGCCGAGCGTTCGTGCTGCGGTGACGGACGGCCGCGCGAGCGCTCGGAGGGTGATTGATAGATGTTAGCATGCTGTTACCGCGCGGATGTCGAACCCTACGGTTTGCGTAATTGTTTGAGCGTTTTCAGATTGGCGTGCGCGTGTGGGAGGCCCGAATCAGGAAATGTGTATTATTTCTCCATTGCTAATGTCTCTATTTCCAGCGACGGCTCAGGACAGGGCAACTCATTCCAATTTGTGTCGAGTGTCTTCGAGTGAGCGTGAACCGCGTGACCTCCGGTGCAGCCGGCGCAAAATGGACCATTTGCTCCTCTCGCTTTACAGCTCCGACGGATATTTCAATACCACTGGCGGAACACGGATCCATTTATATTTATTGACTATTTCTATGGATGTTCCTGAAGAACGTGGGTGTTTTTCATTTTTCACATCCCTTGAGATTTGTTACTATTATCTCCATTCACTGCTGCGCCTGCAGCTACCAACCTCTCCGGTGAAGGTATTAGGCGCGTTTAGAGTGCCGGGCTTTAGCAAAGCCCAGTGAGCGCATGATATATTATCATTATAAGTTTGTGGGATTCAAATTAACGTCTGAATGTGACCTTGTTTGTGCAAATACGTCTCTGCTGGAGATAAATTGAACCGTTTTATTAGCTTTAGGCTACTTCCTGCCGTCTGACATGTTCTCTCCGCCAGGATTCTGTCTTGAGAGGCTCAAACAACGTTGTCATTTTCCTAGACCTCACACAGCAATAACATCCTGTGGCCGTCTCTGGATGCGGTGAATGGATGAATGGATCGACTTCCAGTTGCTGCAAAACCTCAACACGTCGATCTCATCAAGACGAATCAAGTCTCATGTTCTCCCAGTCATGGAGGACCCATGGACTTGCCGCTCGTCTGCTCTTTTCCGTGTGCCTTAAACTGACAAAGGGAGTGATATTTATATTTTTCATTATTTCACTATCTTCTTCTTCTCCTTTGGTCTTTTCCCTTCAGGGTCTCCACAGCCAATCCACCTTCTCCATCTAACTCTATTCTCTGGATCCTCCTCTCTTCATATCCTCTCTCACTACCTCCACACATCTTCTCTCTGGTCTTCATCTAGACCTCCAATTCCAGCATCCGTCCACCGATATCTTCACCATCCCTCCTCTGTCCATGACCCGACCATCTCTGACGTTCTCTCCAAAACATCCACCACGTCTTGTCCCTCTGATGGACTCCTTCCTGATCCTCTCCATCCTGGTCGCTCCCAAAGAGAACCTCCACATCTTCATCTCTGCCACCTCCAGCTCTGCCTCCTGTCTTTTCTCCAAACCATCCATCATGTCTTCTCTCTCCACTGTCTTGTACATTTTATTATCATTTTGCTACATGCATCATTGGTACCCTGCGGGTCAATGGCAGCCCTCTTCCTCTTCCTTTGAGCGGTCTTGTGTGAACCCTGAGCTCTGGACTTCCTGGGAAGCCTCCAGAGGTTCGGCGTCCCTTCTCAACCGCCGTCCTGCAGCACCTCGGGGATCCGCCCGGAAGCCTTCCGGCTCCGAGACGACCGCTCCCGAAATAGGATTCTTGATTGCGTGTTTTTCCTGACGGCGCTGGATTGAGGAGACGGGAGGCGACGGACGGCCCTCGGAAAGCCGCCGTCTTTCTAGCGGAGGGTAAAGAATGGAAGGGAAGAGGAATGGAGTGAATGCCGCGATCTATCAATCTGTTTATCCTGTCTTTCTCCCTCCGGCCAATCATCACGCTTTCAATCGGCTCCTCTCGCCTTTGTCCTCCCCGTCTCGCCCCGTCTTCCTGTCTTATCTAACGGGTCTCCGTGGGTTTCTCAGCCTATCGGCGTCGTTTATCTCCGCTCTTTTCCTCCCTCTCCCTTCCCCTCACCTGTCACCTCCCCCCTCCTCGCCCCGCGGCGCCAGGCCGGATGGATCCCAGCGGCCTGCGTTTGGAGTGGATGAGATCGGAGCGGCGCAGATTGCGGCGACTCCTCCGGTCTCTGTGGCGGCGACCCTGTCGGCGCGGATTCTCCCGGAGTGCGTGAAAAAGCGGGGAAAACCGCCGGCAAACGCCTCGGCGTCAATTTCCGTCCAGAAGCGCCGGGCCGCCGCGAAAGCCGAGAGTCGCCGGAGGGCCGTCCCCACCGCGCGGCTAATTGCCACTCAAACAGAATCCGACACCGTTTAACCCACGAGTGGAGGCGTGGGGTAAAATCAGCGGACACGTGAATATTGTGTTTGCATAAAGCGTCAGCATAATGTTTGTTTCCCGTCGTCGCCGGAGGTGCGGTACGTCCTCGAGCCGCTCCCAGGTCCTCGCGCCGTCCCGTCCCCTCGCCGGGGCGGTCATGTTGCGAGTCAAATAAGGAAAGGAGAGAAGAGAGCGGTCATTAATAGCGAGGGAATTGATCTGGCGGGGTCTCGGCGGGTTTGCCTGTCTGCCAGTGATTGTAGTGCGCTCATTATCCATCTCTGCTGCGAGTAATTGCCGGATTGTTTTGATCGGAAAGCTTTTAATTAGTTGCTCATTAGCATTGTTTAATTAAACTCGCCCTGTGCCTTTTATAATGCAGGAGAGTCCTTTCCGTACTCCATTAGATGCTTTTTTAAAGGAGTCACAACGGCGTTGGCTGTACATCATGAGTGGACAGGAGCGATGGGCCGAATGCGCAAATGGAATTCGGCGAACCCAAAAGCGTCACCGGTTTCCTTATTTTTTTGCATCGAAACAAATGCGCACCTGCAGAGTGGCTTGTTTGTCACCGGCTGATGGAGGAAGTCAGGGAGCCACGCCGGACGGTGGCGGCGGGTTAAGGGAAGGGGACGCATTGAGATGAAGTGAAGCCGGATACGGATATCTGCGTCACGGTCGGGTCGCCGGACAAGACAGAAAGGACGGCGGCGGGAATCCCAAATGGACCCGGGGAAGACGGATTCCTGGGGCGTCCCGGTCTGTCCCTCTCTATTTCTGCCCCCTCACTCCATTCTGGTTCTTAATATTCTCCCGTGTCGCCTTGCATCTTTCATGGTGCCTCCTCGGTTCCTCTCCTACATATTCAACTCTTTATCCGGGCGCATTTGCTGTCTCTCTGTCTCCGTCTAGCACATTTCTTGGCTTCCTACCACGCGATGGCTGACAGGGTAGCCTTCCTGACAAGTGGTTTATAGGAAGGAGGGGTCTTGGTGTTTGTGTGTTCTTCTGCACGCCTCGCTGTTGATGCATTTTCTGTCTGCACATTCGGCCGAGCGCTGACTGAAAAGTCTCCGTTTTTGTTTTCCCCGCACGTCCCGGCGGAGTGTGACGGTGAACAAAGTGTCAAGTGTGTGAGGCCGGAATGAAAGCCAGCCCCGAGTGTCGTGTCGCGCCGTGCCCCAGATCGGACATTGTCCCGTTGCAGGGGGACAGTGGCGAGCTGCCCGAGTGACGTCCGCGGGGACAGTGCGTCCAAAAACAAACGTATAATGTGGCTCAGCCTCGTCATAATGCTCCATGCGCAACACCGCAGTGCATTTTGTGAACACAAGGTGTGCGTTATTTGCGAGAAAATAAACACGCGCATGGTGATATTATTCATTGGACTCGTATTCGATGCTCATCTGTGCACAGCAAAGTAAGAATTTCATTGTACAGGCAAACGCCTTTTCCAGGCTGCGCACATGACAAACACTTTCAACCTGGAATCTAATTATTCAGGACGGTCAGAGATGAGCTCAGGATGCTGCACCTTTGAAGCTTCGCCTCTGCAATTGGAATGGTGCTTTATTCCATGTCCATTAGAAATAACACTAATAATTAGAAAAAATACAATATTTATAAGACAATACTCATAATAATGATGATGATGATGATAATAAAGCCGGTGATAACAATGATTCAAAGTAACTCTTCATAAGCCATAATAATGACTGCAATCATAATGATAATGCAAATAATAACAATAACATTATAACAATAGTAATAGCAATAATAATATTATATTAATATAACAAGAGTTATGTCAGTGATAACAATAATCCAAAATGATAACTCATCATGATCCATAGTAATGATAATAACAATCATAATGATATTAATAACAAGAATGAAATATTGATAAAATAATAATAACAATGTCAGTGATAATATTTCTAAATAATAACTCATTATAGCAATAATAATTATAATTACAATGACCATGATAACAACATGATAGTGAGGATAATTTTCATAATATCAATATAAAAATGCCAATAATAATCATCATAATAAGCATTATAACAATAATAATATAATAATATGATACTAGTAATAATAATGTCGGTGATAACAATAATTCAAAATGATAACTTATCATAATCCAAAGTAATGATAATAACAATCATAATGATATTGATAACAAGAATGAAATATTGATATAATAATAATAACAATGTCAGTGATAATATTTCTAAATAATAACTCATAATAGCAATAATAATAATAATTATAATAACCATGAACAATATGATAGTGATAATAATAATACAATATCAATATAATTATAATAATAATAACCATTATAACAATAATGATATAATAATATAATACTAGTAATAATAATGTCAGTGATAATAATGATAATACTACTACTACTACTACTACTACTACTACTACTACTACTAATAATAATAATAATAATAATAATAATAAAAATAATAATAATAATTATTATTATTATTATTATAATTCAGAATGCTAATAATATGTGGGCCTCTTTCTAAAGGTCATCTTATAAAAAGTGAAGAAAGATAAAAGAATTAAAAGATAGAATTGATGGACGGCGGCTGGAGGTCACAGGGGAGGAGAATGCATGCGTGATGCCGTATCCCATAATACCAAGGCAGAAGAGCTGAGAGGTGGGGGGGGGGGGGGGGCAGGGAGAAGCAGGAGCGTCCAGGCTGTGAGGAGCAACATCTCCAAGTGGATCCTGGATTCCCCGAGCGGCAGGGCTGGAGGTCCTGGCTCTCCTCAGGGGTCCCAGGAGACCTCCGACGGCTGAGTTTCAGTGATCCGTGCGGGAGATGACGATAACAGCGGCGTCCACTGAGGAAGGGGCGGAGCCTGGCGATGCTGCCGGTGGAGCGGAAAGAACACGGAGCCATAAAGTACCTCCGTTGGATTTCATATCAGATCGATCTGGGAGCAGAAGTAGCGGAGCTTCGTCCTCCAGCATCAACTGCTCCTTCGAGCAAGACCTTGACGTTTCAGTGTCTCCTCCGCTCCATTTTTATGAGCATGTTTACGGTCTGAGGGTCCGCGGACTCTCTGAAGGTGCTTTCATGCAGACTTTTACTGTTTTCCAGCCTCTCTGAGGACGCGAGGGTTCGGCACGACCTGTTTTCTCCGTGCGTGTCACAGTGACAGGTGTGACAGTTCCTTTTTTTTCCTTTAACTCCCCGACATTTGTTCAAACCGGGGAAAGGACACGGGCGCCCTCGGCGTGGCTCCTCGCGACGGATGGGCGAATCCGCGCGGCGTTTCCGAAACACGGCAGATGCAGAGGGGGCCGGACGTGAGCCGGCCTCGCCTTCGGGCTCAACCCGGGCTTTTCTTTAAACTCCCCCGTAATTGCTGGAAGAAAGCAGCAAAGAAAGGAAAGCGCGTTTCTCTTTGTGTTGTCACAAAAAATCAATTCCTCATTACCTCGGCGGCGGAGGACAACAAACACGGCTCCGGGCCTCCACATTGATGCTAGCTTATTAATACATTGAATTATGTCGTGATTGTGTCGCGTTATGTCACCGTTACTTAGCTTTGAGACGACCTTAATCCTGCGCGGAGCTCGTCTGCGGACGGGGAGGAAGAAGAAGAAGAAGAAGAAGAAGAAGAAAAAAATAGGATAAAAATGAAGAGACCAATTGAACGCTCCCGGAATTCTTCAGGGGATCCGGCAGAAGATTGAGAGCGCTAGATCTTGGAACTGGAAAAGGTACCAAAGCGTTGCGGGAGGACGGGGACGCTGCGGAAAACCAGCCAGAATGGAGGTGCGGTGCAGAAAACTACCACCGCGCCTCATGTGTTTGCTCAGGCGCACTTACAAGTGTGTACAAATGCAAGCTAATACGCCACCACACACACACACACACACACACACAGACACACACACACTCCCCGTGTTTGCGTGAACAAGCGGGGCGTCCACTGGGAATACCCCGCTAATCTACTGCCTCGCAGAGTTTAAGGGGGAAAACAAACCCGCCGCCTCTGACGGATCTTTCCGATTGGCAAAGAGAGAAAACGCTTTTCTTGAAAATGCAAAGACCGTCGCCAATGCAGCGACCGGGAAAGATGATCATTAGCTCCTCTGGAAAAGAATGAAGAAGACAGGGACACGTTGGAGGGCAGAAGGTCGCAGGTTGACGTGGTCGTGTCACGCAGGAGGACAAGATCAGCTTGATAGGGCGACACAGCCGTTCGCGGTTCTCCGTCTCGGCCAGAAGGTCCCCGGTTGGAGTCCCACTGCAGGCCTTCCTGTTTGGAGTCTCCATGTTCTCCCCGTGTCTGCGTGGAGGTTCCTCAGGGTTCTCCGGGTTCCCCGCACAGTCCACACTCAGAGCAGCTTCTCCAGCAGACTGTTAACACTCCACTGTCGAACGGAAAGATACGGGAGATCTTTCCGACCTCAACCCTATTCTTGGTCTTTTCCCTTCAGGGTCTCCACAGCAGATCCACCTTCTCCATCTAAGCCTGTTCTCTGGATCCTCCTCTCTTCATATCCTCTCTCACTACCTCCATACATCTTCTCTCTGGTCTTCATCTAGACCTCCAATTCCAGCATCTGTCCACCAATATCTTCACTCTCCCTCCTCTGCCCATGACCCGACCATCTCTGACCTTCTCTCCAAAACATCTACCATGTCTTGTCCCTCTGATGTCCCTCTGCCTCCTGTCTTTTCTCCAAACCGTCCATCATCTCTGCTCTCTCCACTGTCTCCTCCACCTTTCCTTTCCTTCTGGCTGATGTTCTTCTATCTCATAGAACCCCTGACACTTTTCTCCACCCATTCCGACCTGCTTGAACCCGTTTCTCCACCTGTTCTCCACACTCTCCACTGCTCTGGACTGTTGACTCTAAATACTTGAAGTCCTCCACCGTGTTGATCTCCACTCCCTGTATCCTCAGCGTTTCATTGCCACATACAAGAACTCACTCTAATCAGTTCGTGAGAGAAAAAAAAAATCCACTTGTCACTATGCTCATTATTTATTCCTGTAAATTTGCAAATATGTATGGATGTTTTTTTTTTTTTCTCAGATTATATCTCACACTTTTACACTCGAGAGCTGATTTGATTTGACTTCATTTATATATCTATTTTTTTATTTTTAGCTTGTCTTGTCCTTGCATGTCTTGCCGCCGCCGCCGCCGCGAACCAATTTCCCAACCGAGGGATCGTTCAAGTAGGTCTCGGCTGGTCTCGTCAGGCGGGGGGGTTCGGTGGAGACCCTGCATCGTCCAGACGGCTGAAGCTCTTTTCCGCCCGCCCATTAATTCCTGCCTGGTCCTCCTGAACACCGATGCCTTTTATAATTCGCTGTAAATGTGTTTTTCGGCCTTTGTTTATGCACACACGGGACCGTACGTGTGCACGTGTGCGCGCGAGTTCAGAGGGCCGGGGGGGAGGGGGGGGGGGGGGAGGGGCACGTAGGCAGGCCGGGGGGGTTATTTTTTTTTTTTTTTTGTTTTTCT
>CAAKHD010002205.1:1322-13485 GCA_901007705.1 Fistularia tabacaria
GGGGGGGGTTTGTCCTAAGGGGGTCAAGGTTAAAGTAAAAAAAAAGTTCCCCCCCCCCCCCCCGCAGTCAGTCTTAATCAGGTCGTCCCTCAGAATAGTCACGCTCCCGCGGCGCCACCGCCAACCGCCGCCCGCCAATCAGTCTCGGGCTGGGGACTCCAGCAGGTGACGGAAAGCAATTAGTTCCCCTCCGTAACCTGCTGGCGGTGCAGAGGCGAGCAGGAGGACCCTGCCGAGAGGTTACGTGCGGCGATTAGCGCTCATTTAGAAGTCATTAACACGTTATTAACATGATATAGACATCGGGACGGCGTCACCGGTGGTTCCTCGAAGGAAATAAGAGATAAGAGTCAGCTTTATTTCTCAGGGTGAGTCTTTGTGAATGTACCTGGGGCCCTGATGTCCCCTCCCGCGGACGTCGGTCACTGTTTTCTGGGGAATCTGCTTGGCGACACTCCAGCCCCCCCCCCAAATCCCCGACGACCACCGGCTGGGGCGTCTCTTTGTTTACTCATTAATTCTGCTGTTCTAGCGTCGGGGAACCGAACGCCGGGCTCTTTGTGTCGTGATGGATGTCGACATGAGCCTCGCGCTGTAGAATCCACCCCCCCGTCCCCGAGGAGCAGGACGCGATGAATCATGGTTAATGTTCCGTTCTAAAGAAGTTCGGAGTAAACAACAGGTCCCTTACAGGCCCGCCCCTTCATCACGGCCCCTCTAAATCCTCCTCTTCCTCCAAATAAACCCCCAAGTATGTGTGTGTGTGTGTGTGTGTGTGTGTGTGTGTGTGTGTGTGTGTGCGTGTGTGTGCGAGCGGGGGACAAGACTCCTACACGGAACCAGGAGAAGAAGTTCTGTGTGATTCGTAACTTAGAAACTGTTGCTAGCAATGTGATGCTAGTAGCTTGTGCATGCAGCGCAGTGGTCCCAGCATGTTAATACTAGCAGGGTAATGCTAACAGTGTGATGATTGCATCGCCATGCATGCAGTGTGATGCTAGCAGCGTGATAGAAGCTGAGTGATGGTAGCAGTTTTTATACTACCAGCGTGATGGTAGCAATGTTATATAAGTAGTGTAATAGTAGCAGCATGATGTTATATGATGGTAACAGTGTGATGTAGCAGTGTGATGCTACCAGCGTGATGGTTGAAGTGAGATGCTAGCAGTGTGATGGTAGCAGCATCATGGTAGCTGGGTGATGCTAGCAGAGTGATTTAGCAGTGTGATGCTACCAGCGTTATGGTAGAAGTGTTATGCTAGTAGTGTGATGGTAGCTGGGTGATGCTTGCAGCGTGATGGTAGCAGTGTGATGCTAGTAGTGCAATGCTACACCCGTGACAGTAGATGTGTGACGCTAGTCGTCAGATGGTAGCAGCATGATGGCCGCTGGGTGATGCTAGCAGCGGGATGGTAGTACTGTGATGCTAGCAGTGTGATGCTACTATCGTTAAGGTAGAAGTGTAATGCTAGTAGTGGGATGGTAGCTGGATGATGGTAGCACTGTGATACTAGCACTGTGATGCTACCAGGGTGACGGTAGATGTGTGATGCTAGTAGTGAGATGGTAGCTGGGTGATGCTAGCAACATGATGTTAGCAGTGTGATTGTAGTTGTGTGATGGTAGCAGTGTGATTTATCAGCATGATGGTAGCAGTCTGATACTGTGATGTAGTCTTCTCTTGTTCCCAAGGTCTGTCAAAGTCCTTGAGTATGAGGTGTTTACAGGTGACCTCCGGCTGTTATAAGTGACCTCCAGATGTTAATAGGTGACCTCCACGTGTAAACAGGTGACCTGTAGGTGTTTTCTTCTGTCTGCCTGCTCTCACAGGAAGTTGCAGGTGACACTCCCAGTGTATTGTTCTGGACAGTCCACAGATCAAATTCCATTTAAACATGTAGGGAAGAGAGTTTGGCCACTGCCCAGGCATGCACACACACACAAACACACACAAACACACACACACACACACACACACACACACACACACACACGAACACACATACACACAAACGCGCACATCAGCCTGCAGTGCATGGGCAGTAAATACTCCTGAAATAGAATGAAGTACCCAATTAATACTCCACTCTATTCTAAACATGATATCTAGAAAAGTACATGTAAGGCAGAGTATTATGAACACAACGTTCTGATGTACTTCGGGGGTCAAAGGTCGGCGGGGGGTGCAGGTCCATTAGTCCGTCTGGAAAATCACTTCAGCTGGTTTTTAACCTCGATAACGGAGAAGTGACTATTTTTAGACATAACACACACACACACACACACACACACACACACACACACACACAGAGTCTTCAGGCTGAATGAGCAGTAGATTTGTTCCAATTAGATACCATTGTATTAGAGTTTCTTAATTTACCCAGATAAGTGGGGTTCCAGGTTCTTTCCATGTTCTCCTGCCTTGCCTGGGTCAGTAGGTTCATACATTGTCCGTAGGTGTGATCGACATGGTGAGTGATTGGATGATGGACAGCTGACCCTGTGATTGACAGCTGTCCCGTCTGGGTTACTTCCTCAAAGAGGGTCTGCGGGGGTCTTTTTTTATTTATTTCATTTTATTTATTCATTCAATTTTAGAAACCGCTTAATTGAATTTGAAATAATGGGAAGTAAATATTAGAATTATATAAGGTTATGATACAATATATTTGTAAACAGTATATATGGTATGGCGTAACATTTTCATATGACTTGGAGGCTCTTCTGGGTTCTCAGGAGAACCTGGTGCTGACGTGTGGAGCTCAGACAGTCCACGGATTAACCTGCAGTACCCTTCCAATCCCCCCCCTGGCCCCCCACCTGTCTCCTGCTGGCGGAGGAGGAGCAGGCAGGACCCCTGGGTGGTTGGTTGTAGGGGGCGGGGCCTCCGGGCGGGGGGGGCGGGGGGGGGGGCGCAGATAATCCTCTTACAGGGGGTCTGGCCTGAGGGGGCGGGGTTTGTTCCTTCGAGGATGGCGAGCTGGTTTCTGTCCCAGCAGAAGGAAGGACACTGTCCCCCCCTGCCCCCCCCCCCAGGTCACATGACCACCTCCCGTCCTCAGTTCCCACAGAGCCGCCTCATTTGTTCACTTCTTTATTTCCCTTTTTGAAAACCACATTCATCCAAACATTAGTTATCATTCTCATCCTACTCTCTGGCCAATCACAGCTGACGCTGAGGCAAGGGGGGCGGGATTTAACCTTGACCTTGCATGGGTCACCTGTCAATCATATAGAGACCTCCATCCATTCACACAAACAGACAATTCAGAGTTTTCAGTGAACTTGATGATTGTTTTTGGACTGCCTGAGGAAGACGGAGAACCCAGTGAGAACCCAGGCTGGAGATGATGGAGATCCTACCCAGGTAGAACCCAGGCATGCAGGGAGAACCTAGTCCACCGGCGGGTCAGAACCCGGAACCCTCCCTCCCCGTTGAGTCTTCGCACATGAAACGTTGAGGAATGTGACAGTAGGAGGAGAGAGGAGTGTAAAAGTGACGCTCCTCCCTTGGTTTCCGTGGCAACCAGAAAGATGCTACAAGAAACAGGACAAACTAGATAAGATGTACTTGATTGATCCTGATTGGGCAGCGGCAGCAGAACATACAAAGAACGGACAGTGACTAAAAATAGAAATAAAAAATAATAATAAAAAAAGTAAGATAAGATAAGATAAGATAATACTTTATTGATCCCCGTCGGGGAAATTCGGGTCTTGCAGCAGCAACAAAACAAAACAGGAAAGATAAATACACACATATATCAGTGCAAACACAAAGGCACATAAGTAACCGTAGATTCCCACACACACGTATACATGCATTTTTACACACATAACCATACCTACATAAATACATATACACTTATACACAATATACACATATATACATACACATTTACACACATGAGCAAGAATAAATAGATTAAATGAACCAAAGTGACCCGTGGTAGTTATGGGCACCACACGTGTGAGTGGGTGACGGAGTGATGGGCTGGTGGTGGCACAGATGCCCCCCAGGCAGTCAGGGTTGTACATCTAAACTCTATCTGTTGTCTAAAAAAGGTCGATACAAATTTACCGCATATGAATAAAAGAATTGATATAAGGATGACGATCTTGTTTTAACCTCCGAGGGTTCAGGAGGACAAGAACCTGAGGTTTTTGTCAATAAAGCTTTCAGAAATTGCCGGTAAACACGGCGATCCGGCCCGCGGATTAGTCCTCCTGTGGCATCTTCACGGGAGGATGGCTTTGGGGAGGGCTGGGGGTCCTGGAAGCGGGGTCCTGGAAGTGCAGAGGGGGCTGGAGCAACCTTGCCTCTGACACGTGGACCCGCGAGATCCTGCTCCCTCTCCTCCTCTGAATTTCTCTTTAAACAGAGGTCGCGACCCGCCGAGGAGAGGAGGAAGTGGGGGGGTGATGAAGTGAATGCTGCCACCAGAGCGAGGCCCGTTTCCAAAGACGCCTCGGGAAGAAAAACGAGGTTCCTCTCGGCTTCCTGCCGCCTGATTGTGTCCTTCCTGGCGTTCCGTGCAGGAAACCCGCGGGTCGCAGCAGAACCACAGCTGGAATGTTCCGCACTCAATCAGCCGCCGCGCGGGGAATCATGGGAAACGGGCTTTAGTTCCACCACGCGGGCTCTTTTATGCCTCCTGGACACAAGGTTCCTTTTTTTTTTCCCCCCCCGACGCGATTCTGACGGAACGGCTCCCGGTTCTGCGGCGGGGATGACGCCATGTTTGGATGCGGAACAAGACGGGCTCTATTCACCGGGATTAGAGGCTCTGTCTGGGGGGGCGGGGGTTCCCCGACCGTCCTGCGGGAGCTGGAGGGACACGGAAGAGGAAGTCCGTTTGAAACACAGGATGTGGGTTGAAGATGCAGGAAGTGAGTTTAGGAGCAGGAAGTGAGATTGAGACAGAGGAAGTGAGTCTAAAACGGCAAGTCACTTTGAGTCACAGGAAGTCAGTTTAAGACACAGGAAGTCACTTTAAGTCACAGGAAGTCACTTTAAGACACAGGAAGAGAGTTAAAGAAACAGGAAGTGGTTTTAATATGTAGGAAGTCAGTTTAAGACACAGGAAGTCAGCTTGGAACACACGAAGAGAGTTTCAAATACAGTGTGTTTGAAACACAGGAAGTGAGTTTAAGAAACAGGAAGTAGCCTAAGACAGCAAGTCACTTTTAGACAAAGGAAGTCAGATTAAGAAGCAGGAAGTCAGTTTAAGATCCTGGAAGTCAGCTTAAAACACAGGAAGTTAGTTGAAGAAACATGAAGTGAGTAAAAGACGCAGGAAGTGAGTTTAAGAGGAAGGAAGTGAGCTTAAACCAAGAAGCTGGTTTGAAACACCGAAAGTGAGTTTTATAACAGGAGATTGAGTTTAAAAATGGGAAGTGAATTCAAGGCACAGGGATTTTTAATTTTTTAAGTTTTTTTAATCAGGAAGTGAGTTTCAAATTCAGTGTGACTGAAACACAGAAAGTGAGTGTAAGAAACGAGAAGTGAGTCTAATCTTCTTTTTTTTGGGGTTTTCAACTTTGTTGAATGTAGAAAGCACGAACAAACAAGTGTGTTAAAACTCAACCATTTAGCAATGATAACTAATTACATGAATTTTACACTTCAAAATTCTTTTTTCTTCTACTTTCAATAAATCGAGGGTCGGTGTTGGGTTTTCGGGATGGAGATTATGACCTGATGTCTCATTGTCGGTGGGAGCGCACAGGATTTCTGAGAAGACACGGCAGAGTGGTGCTCGAATGTCCTCCCAGAAGTGTCTGGTGTGAGACAGTCTGATCCAGGAGCTTTGTTACGGGAAAGACGGCCAATTTCAGCGCCAAGCTCAGCAATCGTTAATTTGTTTTCACAACTTTGTTTGCAGCCATCATTTATTCGAGGGATGTTTTGAGCAATCTTGTTTTTCCGAAAAGAATCAGTAGTTTCTTGGAAATCCAGCTCTGAAGAGCTGGCTATAAAATTTTCAGAAATTATTTTTTTTACCAACTCTGCTCTCCCTATCATTCGCCATAAGGGATTTGGAAGCTATTTTGCTCTTGCCTTCTTTTTTACCAGACCACAAAGACATGCAGAATATTTTTTTCCGCATCTTCGATCCGTTTTGCCCTGGACCTAACGAATACGCCTTGGGCTCTATGAGTATGAATGCTACCCGAGCTGGATTGTAGGTTTAGGACTTTTTGTTTGTAAGGTCTTTCAATATTCATTGAATTGCACCAATGTGTCTTATTCCGTTTTTGTCTAATTCCTTTTTAAGTCTTTTGCTGAAGGATATCGAGTACTGGCATATCTTGTACTTGAGGAACTCCCATTGCTCGACCAAAGATGCTAGTTCTTCGGAGGACTTCATTTCCCTCAGTTAATGATCCAATGCCTTGACAGTACTCATTATTTCTCAGCAACCTGAAATTGAACTTCCAATATTTGTTTGAATTAGTTCTTATTATAGATTTAGTGTCGAGAGAAATAACGCAGTGGTTAGGTAGTGGAGCTGCCAATATGCTAGAGCAAAATTAGTAGTTTACAAGATGTTTTGAATCTAACCAGTGGTCCATTCTGGATTTTGAATTGGTACCGGTTGGAAACCAAGTGTATTGGATTCCTGCAGGGTTATTGTGTCCCCAAGCATCGGTTCAATTCCTTTCATTACAGAAGTTATTGAACATTGGCTTAGGGTCATTGAAAGATATTTGGAGGGCCATCTGTCAAAAAAATTGTCATGGACCAGGATGAGATCACCTATGATTAAGTTGTTAGTCGGGTGTGAAAATGTAATGTATTCCAATTGTGGCGTTATTTGTTCTAATATTTCTCAGTTTCCTTTTGTTATTGTAGTTGTATATGTTGATTAAGACGGGTTTCCGGTTTTTGCTGCTATATTTGCGATAACCTGGCCTTGAAAGTTTTAAGGAGACTAGCTGTCCCTGCTGACCTGCTAAAGAAACATGAAGTGTGTATCAGAAGCAGGAAGAGACTGTAAGATGCAGGAAGTGAGTTTAGCTGGAAACTGGAAGGGAAAATAAAACACTGAAAGTGAGCGTAATAAAACAGGAAGTGAGTTGAGGACAGAGGAAGCGGATTTGAGACATGGGAAGTCATTTTAAGACACAGGAAGTGAGTTAAACATACAGGAAATCAGTTTAAAAACAGGAAGCAATTTCAAACAGCGAAAGTGAGTTCATAAAAAAGAACGTGCGTTCAAGACACAGGAAGTGGATTTGAGACCTGGGAAGTGACTGTTGGACGTTGGAAGTGGATTTAAGATACAGGAAGTGAGGTCTTTGTAGTGTACGGGAAGTGATTTTTTTTATTATTACAGGCAGTGAGGTTAAAGCAGAGGCAGTGAGTTTCAATTACAGTGTGTTTGAAACACAGGAAGTGAGTTTCAAATACAGGAAGTGAGTTTAAGACTGGAAAAAAATGACATTATTGGTAGTATTTACTGTAATTTACTGCAGACTAAAAATGTAAGAAAAAAAATGAAAATGATTTCACAAAATAAAAGACTTCCTGGAAAACATTAAATGATGAAAAAATTAGACCAGATTGAGTTCAAGACAACCCGGGGACAAAATAATCCGGACAGATTACATGCAGATTTTTCCAGATCAATGAAGGATTCCATATTTGTCTCGAAAGAAAGTAGATTTTACAGGAACCCTTGACTCTCTTTAATCTTCATCTGGAGAATATTTAATCCCAAGCATCTGCATTAAGGAGGAGGCTCGTTCCGCACAGTAGTGGTTCACTTCCTGTTCCTGCAGGCGGCGTCTTCCTCCACCTAATCCCTGATTACGCCGCTATCTTCTCCGATCCCAGCGGGATGCCGCCTCTCCTAATTTACCGCAGACGAAGAGCGGAGGCAGATTAACCCCCTGCCTCAGGTTTAATCTGGGGGGAAGAGGATTTTAGACCCTCCTCTTCCTCTTCTTCTCTTTCACAAAATTTCACACAAACATTTGGGAAACATTGAACTGAACGAGTCAAATACCGATTACAGATTATCTACAGATCATCCACAGATAATCTATAGATAATCTATTGATTATGATCTCTGGATAACTAATCTACAGATAATCTATAAGAATTTCTTCATGTATCCGGAATAAGGTTATTTGAAATTGAAGCATTTTGCAACGATATGATGAGGTGCATCCAGGTTAGACTGCCTGTTGTGTTGCTGAATCTTTATATACTACGTTACCTAGAAGGGTCGCTGTTGTACAAAGTTGTCGGAGGAACGAGCGAGTACGAGTTGTGCCGCTGGAAAAATAACAAGCTTTTATATAGTAACGCGTTTCTGTTCCTGGTTTGTCAATACAAGAATCGCTGCGAGAGGAAACGAAGTTCTGTACGCAGCAGGTATTGGCAAAAGAGGCTAGCACGAGCAACGGATGTACGCTCGCGTCAACGCAGACACGGATAAGCTAAGTCCACCGACACCTACGCAGCTGATGGGAAATCTGGCTGATAACTGGAAATGGTTCAAGCAACGATTCAACATCGATATGGCTGCAAGAGGATGTGGTGAAGGAGATGCAACCCTGGAAATGCTGATGGAAAGGTTTGAAGCCTAAGATGTGCCAAGAAGGAACATTACGTTTGAGAGATACAAGGTCTTCTGATGGACAGCATTTCAAAGACCGGCAAGTTGGGCAATCAGTGAGGGCTTAAAAGCTGGAGCTTTTGCCTCAGTGGTTGCTGGGCCATTCATAATCACCCTCGCGTTCACCCACTATTCCCTCGCACACACCCTATCTGACTGCCGTTCCCTCGTACTGTGGTGAACCAGCACATTTTGCCTGGCCGCCAGAGGCCGCCTGCCTCTCTTGGTGTATGCTAGAACCTCTCGCCTGGCCGCCTGCGACCCGACCAGGAATACCTCGTCGTCGTACGCCAGAGCCTTTTGCCTGGCCGACCGGACTTCCCTTTCTAGTGTTTACCAGCGCCTTCTGCCTGGCCGCCCATCCCGACTGGACTTCCCTTGTCGGTGTATGCCAGCGCCTTCCTGTTTGGCAGCTCGTTCCCAGATCAGGCTTCCCTTGTTGGCCAGTGCCTTCCGCTCAGCCAGCTGTCTCCCGACCTGGTTTCCCTCGGGCGAGCTTGGATGTCAGGACCCATGTCACTGTACAACGCCCAGCCGTGCAGCGCTCCCAGTTCCCATTCCAGAGTCCTCCTAACTGGCTCCCTCTTCCCATTCAAGTGTCCTCTTACCTGTTCCCATCCGAGTTTCCTTTTATTTGTTCGTGCCTCAACTGCCCAGCGTCCGCCCACCCATTTGCGTACCCTTTCTCCCCTTAAAGTAAACTTAGTTTCTGAACAGTATCTGTTTTGGTGCAGAGTCTTGTGTCGGCCCCCTGGTACGACGACAAATCTTGACACGCAGGATGAAAAACTTGCAGTGAAGAGCAAAATATTCCCTTTGCCCGTCAAAGAGGTCCTGGTGAGCACCTACGGATGTGCAAGATTCCATCAGTATGTATATGGTCAACATTTCAAAGTGGAAACGGATCATAAGCCCCTTGTGTCAATCATGTCAAAGCCACTCAACAGCTGTCCATTGAAGATGCAACACGTGATGATAGAACTGCAAAAATATGATGAGAATATAATCTACACACCAGGCAAGTACATGTGCATGTAAGACAATGGCCTTAACAAAGACAAACTTGTCCAGTTTCAATATGGGACTGCTGGATGTGTAGAACAAAACTAGCAGTTGTGGATAGCATCATCTTCAAAGGGATTTGTCATTCCACCTGCATTGAGAATAGAAATGTTACAAAAGATAAACGAAGGGCATTTGGGAGGAACCCATTCTCCTCCCGATGCGCCTGACAGATGGGGCCAAATTAGTCACCTCTTTCTTGTCCATTTTCGACGAACTTGGAGCGTCATGTCTACAACATCTGTATCTGCATCTAACCTAAATAAAAGTTTGTATCTTTCACATCTTTCTGTTGTAAATGAGAAATCGCGTTCCTCCACTGATGTTGCATTCCGAACATACAGTAGGCGATCCAGGTTCGTCGAAAAATGACAAGAAAGGTGTGCCTAATTTGGTATCTGTCCCAGGCTTGGGAAAGAGAGAGTGTTGGGAGAAGAAAAATACAAACGGAGGGCACGCAAAGTCATGAATGAACATGGACATCAGCCATACTACAACTTCTTGTGAACTGTGTCTCACATACAGACCCAAACACCAAGCAGAGGCGCTGATGCCTCACCCGTCAATCCCATCCATCTATCTTCTACCGCTAAATCAGGTCGCGAAGGCAGCGGCTGAAGCAGAGAGGCCCAGACTTTCCTCTCTCTGGCTTCTTGGTCCAGCTCTTCCTGGGGGAACCAGAGGTGTTCCCAGGCCAGCCTAGAGACATGGTCCCTCCAGCGTGTCTGGGGTCTTCCTCGGGGGGTCTCCTCCCGGTAGGATATGCCAGGAACACCTCACCTGGGAGGCGTCCAGGAGACGTCCAAACCTGATCCCCAAGCCGCCTCATCTGACTCTACTTTGAGCCTCTCCTGGATGGCCAAACTCCTCACCCTACCTCTCAGGGAGAGCCTACACAGAAAGCTCATTTCAGACGCTTGGATCCTGGACTTTGTCACGACCCACAGCTCGTCACTGTAGGTGAGGGCAGGAACGTAGATCAACCGATAAATTGAGAACTTCACCTTTTGGCTCAGCTCCTCCTTCACCAAGACAGACTGGTGAACAGAATCGGTCACAAAGGGCAACCCTGGCGGAGTCCAACCCTACCCGGAAATGGGAGGGTCACAACCGGGTCACAACCTGCAATGCGGTCCATGCTCTGGCATAGATCATACAAGTACCGAACAGCCCGTATTACAGGGTCTGGTAACCCTCCTCCAGGTCCACAAAACACATGTAGACTGGTTGGGCAAATCTTTGCGGTGACGCAACACAGTGAACAACCAATGGATGAGCTCGAACAAACCCGAAAAAAGGAAACCTGATATACAAACAATCACCAGTGCGCACCAGTGCGGTATTTGTCGGAATGGATGAACAGTAACAGCGAAGGACGTCCCGATCAGTAAGGACCGTCCAGAAAGAGGAGCAGATGGTGGAGCTGTGGGCAGAACAGCCCAGCTTGTACGACATCAACTCTCCCAATGGATCTCGAGGGGCTGAAATAGCAGAGGCTCTGCAAATTGGAAACATTGCATGGCGTGAACAAAGTGCTTCAAGAATCTAGTTGTAGTATTATAAACAGTGACCCTGTAAGATTCCGTCTTTGTAAAATCTCAGCCTGAGACTAGGCTGCGACTAAAAAACTTTAGATGCGAGCAGGTGCAAGATGATAATTTCCCTGGAGACTTTTCCAGATCTTTTCAAAAGTCTTCTGACCTAAGGGTACCTTCACTTTTCAGAAGTGGCAACATTTCCGCAGAGTTGGGAGATCACGTCCCCGAACAAATGTAGCGAGTTGGTAAATGTTTATATACAAAATTTCCCAGAAGGCCTGCCCTCGTACAGATTTGTCGGAGCAACAAGTACGAGAGTTGTTCCACTCAAGTAATAAAGAGTACGCATCTCGTAACACGTTGTTGTTCCCGGTTTGTCAATACAAGATACAAATATGACACCCGTGTGAAAGGGATAAGGGCCGTCAATCACCTTGTTGTCGATGACCTCTGTTTTGTACCGTTTGACGTTTCCGATGTCCCGCCTGTCTTAGGCGGCGGCTAAGTAAAGTCATCAATTTAACATAATCGGCGTGACATCCCATTACCCCCCCCTCCCCCCCCTCTGTGTCTTGCAGCCGAAGGCTACACGTACAGGAACCAGCGCAAGTTCTCCGAGGACATCGACTGGTCGTATGCAGGTAAGATCACGGTATGGCTGTGGGCGTGGTGGGCGTGGTGGGCGTGGCCAACGTGGGCCACTTCGATTCGGTTACAGTGTTTGAACCTGAAGATCCAGATTCTGGCTCCTCAATCTGGTTCCTGGAAGAACATCAGATATCGACCGACTTAGGAGGCCCCCTCTCTTCTCCTCCTCTTCCTCCTCCTCCTTTTATCTACTTCTTCTTGTCGTTGTTCTCCTCCTCTTGCACCTCCTTCCCCCCCCCCCCCCCCCCCCCCCTTTTTTCTTTTTCTTCTTTTTTTTTTTCCTCACTC
>CAAKHD010002210.1:2186-20266 GCA_901007705.1 Fistularia tabacaria
TTTCTCCCACACACACGCACGCACACAAACACACGCACATACGCACACGCACGCACACACAAATACATAAAACACGCGTACACACGCACGCACATAGACGCACACACGCACGCACGCACGCACACACACATGCACGCAAATAGACGCAACACATACCCACATACACACACATAGACACACACGCACATACACACACGCCGACTCACACGTGCACGCACGCACATACACACACGCTCATGCACGCACGCACACACGCACACACGCACGCGCGCAAACACACACACACACACACGCACACACACGGTAGTACTTCTCCCCTCCTGCCTGTTGAACCACAGCTGTAGGACTTTATTACAATCAAATCATTATTTTCATATAAATACCTCCAAAACCACAGATATTCTGTTTTTCTTCCATTTTTCAGCACCATCAACCATTAGGCTGTCACCATGACAACCTGACAAGCACCAGGACATTATGTCTGATAAAATGACTGTACCGGGGCGGCCGGGAGGTAAATAGATTACTGCGAGTACCGCAGTCGGCCACGACAACAAAGTACCCCAGATTGTCTTCCGGCGCAACCCGTTCTCCGCCCTGCAGTCTAAATCTGTAAAAAGAGGTCGTACCTGACTAACCTCGGTCCTCCCAGACAAGCTCGGCAGAAAGGCTCGAAGCGGAGCCGGTCCCGGAGACAGTCGTGTTGTTTGTTTTGTTTTTTTTTATTATCATAGACAAGAATAGAATCATTCTTTAATCGTCCCAAAGTGGGTAAATTTCACAGCGGAACATGGACGGTGCAAGAATAAGTTATCAAAAATAGAAAACTAAACAATAAACAGTGAAAACAATATAAAGGAACAGTTTAGAACTTGTTCAGTAAAATTGCAACTAACAATATATCGACAATATATACATAGAGTACAGACAGTTTTAGGGGCGGCGTGGCAGAGGAGGGAGAGCGAACATCCTTGGGACGAACATTCCTGGTTGGATTCTCGACTCCTCCTACTATCGGAAGTGCTGTTGAGCAAGACACTGAAAACCCCGATTTTTCCCCGGCAGCCAACTGCTCGTGGTATAAAGTATAAATAATAATGATTAATAGTGTAAAAAACAAAACAAAAGAAAAACCTCAACTGTTATTGTTTGGACATTGAAATTAGCAGACGGTTTGCCATGTTTAAGCCCGATGTTGGATTTAAACATCGACCAGATCTGTATTTCCGAATGGAGTTCCAGACTATTCCACACAATACGGTGGGAGTGAAAATTAACCCCGCCTTCAAAAATGTCGGCGAAGCCAGAAAAATGACGTGACGCCGAAAAGACCGCTATGTTTTTTTTTGTTTTTTTTTTCTTTTAGGGATTAAATGCCTGCTTTCTTTTGACCCACCCAGTTTCTCCGCGAATGGAGCCGAATTAGCACGCTTCCTTCCATCGCAGACTCCCCGCACGTTGGCGCAGATTGGCTTATTTACTTTATGTCCGCACAGCAGAATTCCATTTACTGACTGAACTCCAGCAATTAGGCCCGGTGGGATCGGGGACGGGGGGGTGGGGGTGGAATTGTCCAGCACTTATCGGGCCCTCGGAGGATTTGAGAGGAGTTGTTACAGGAATTGATAATTGCGTGCGATTGACGACGGCTCCCTGAATCAAACCGCGGATTCTGAGTTTTGCCGCCGGAGCGCGGGGACATTGTGTTCCCGCCGCTGCCCGTGACGCCAATGGCGGGTCCGAAGCAGCCGGGCCCGCGTTCGATTAAATCGGCCCGATATCCACCCGCCTCCGCTGCGAACACACACACATTCCCAGGCAAGCCGGATGGAGATAATGGGTGAAAAGTCATTGGTGGATGATGCTGCAACTCATTTCGCCCAGAAATGGCCCGTTAATTGCCGCAGAGTCATTTGAGAGTCCATTTCCTGAATGTGGGACTTTCCATTAATAGACGGGAAAGACGGGATTTCCCAGGTGTACTCTGATTACCTGTGAGACGTTTGAGTTTGATCGACGCGACGTGCCGCCTCGTACTTTTCACGCTGGCTTAGTTTCTGTCGTATCCCCCCGACTATCAGGCGCGGGCGGATGAGCCAGGCGGATGTCGGGACCTCTCGCACTAGAAAAACCCTGGGACCGTCATTTACGGCTGCGTCAACTTACGGGTTTTCCGAGATACGAGCCGCGGCTCGCTCGATTTTTTTTCAGATGTGAGATACAAGCGAACGGGACGAGCATTTGACACCTCGAGATACCGCTAGATGTGGACTCAGAGATGGAGAAGTTGTTTGTGGGTGAGATACGCCGATCATCTGTGAAAGGCCAGGAGACGATTGGGGGATTTGGCGCAGCGTCGACAGAGGAGGCATCGGGAGAGTCGCTCGAAGCCGGTCGTGGACGGGTTGATGATTTTAAAAAAGAGGAGCGGCGCTCACTCCGTCGGGAAATGAAGTTTAGCCGTAAAGTGTAGCAAAGTGTGCAAGCTACATTTAGCAACACATTGTAGCATGAAGTGTGTAGCCAGTGAGTTAAAGCGAGTAGAAAATGAAAAACTCCCACAACCTCCTCCACCGACCTCCTCCGCTGCCGCTGGCATCTTCATCCGGTCAATACACGTCATAAAACCAGTTTGTATCTTTACATCCTCATTATTACTATTTATAAAGCACATTTTTCTTATTTAAAAAGCCGTCACAAAAGCGCTGGGGGGGGGGGGGGGCTGGAACGGATCGTCGGCGTTTCAATTCATTCCTTTTTTTCGCGGCATCTGGACTTGAGTTTCCTCTCAGGAAGACGTTCCACCTCTTTTTTTTTCATAAATAACCGCCGGGGTTTTCGGGGCTGCTCTAAGTTGCGACGTCTTGTCGCGTTGATGAGAGAGTTGTTTTGCAGAAACCGGGTTGAACGGGGTCGTCGTGCTCACGGGGTTGTCGTCAGGGGACGCACTGACAGCGTTTCAATTCATTCTAATGGGGAAATTTCATTTGATTTAAGCTCCTGCGTGTGGATTATTCATAAATTAAATCAATTACCTCGGTGTCGGCTGACATATGAATCCAAGGAGAGGTGGCAAGGACGGCCTCGCTGGGCGGGGGGGGGCGACCAGCGGGGGTTCCCGGACCCCCCCTCTGATCAAGGATGGTCTCTACCGCGCTGACGCAGGTCGTCTTTCACTTCTCTTTCAGACCACCTGTCCTCCCTGCATGAGCGCCGCCGTCCTCCGAGCAGCGCCTTCACCCCCCCGCCCGGAGATTTATAGGTTTTGCTTAACAGTCCGACCGTGAGCAGTGAAACCGCCCTCTTTGTTTACTTCCTGGAGTTTTCCAAAACGCTGCGGCTCCGACCAATGGGAGGGTAGCTGAGGAACCGTGTCGGAAGGTTTGGAGAACCTGCTTCCGCTCCGCCCGGAAAAAGAAAAAATAAAACAATGACGCCGTCCTTTGAGCGTTCAGGTCGGCGCCGTCGAGCGACCCCGACTGGCTTTAAGGGCGACGTCTCTTCGCGTGTGCTTTCAGAACAAAAGCCCCGTGCTGGTTTGCGGGTTGATGGATCGACCCCCGAAGAGTCGCGTCTGAATAACCTTCAGATTTACGACGAAGGTGTGTTTTCTATCAGGGCTTTACTTCCTAACCTTGGCGTCCGCACCGGCTGCATCTTGGCTAACCCTCCGCGCTGCGCTAGCTTTTTACCGTTTTTTTTTCTTCGCCCCGGAGCTTTAACAACCTGCGCACGATCGACGTCCTAATGGCTTCTTCTCCTTCGCTTTCCTGAATCCCCGGCCGATATTGTTCCACCGCAGGGCCTCCGTATCTGCCGCTGAGATCTCTTGCTCCGCTGGCCTCGACTCCGACGGACCCGTCCAGCCGCTCACTTTACGCGCGGTATGCGCCCCCCCCCCCCCCACCCCCACACACACACACACCCCGCCGACGGGGCCCGAACGGTAAAATATTGTTCTAGGCCGCGGGAATCATTCCTGCATGTGTTTGATTAGAGAAATGGCGAACGGGACGGCGGGAGGGAGAGACGGTTCCTGGACGGAGGGTGTGATTCGCCGCTGTCTTTCCCTTTAAAGACTGATGTTTCCTGTGAATGTTTCACCGCTGTGTAAGTAAACACCGCTCTCCATAATGACTCCAGGCTGTGTGCCGGAAGGCTCCGGGTGTCCTTCTCCGCCGGGTGGGCGTGGGACACGGCCGCCGAGGCCCCCTGAAACGGACCCTTTGTGTTTTTTTTTTTCGAAGACATTACCGACCCCTCCTCCTCCCTTCCCCCTCGGCGTCGCGGGGGCCTGCCAGCTCTCCGAAAAGAGGGGAAGAAAATGGGAACAAATGAGTTTCCTGCAGGGGAGAGTTTTATTTCCTTTACCGAGAACATTCGCCTGATTTGTTTTCTAAATGTCAAGCCATTGCTTCCACATTAAGAAAAATGTGCAAAATAAAAGCTGTTGCGAAAGACGATCTATTATTTTCTATTTGAAGATTGACACCGTCTACGGAAAATGTCAGCGGTGAGACGGAGCCGGTTGACTTTGAGCCGACTCTTTGTTTTGTTTTGCCGTGATTAGACGGAGGCTCAGATGCCGAGATGTCTGATTGTTTCCCCCTTTTGTTTTTGGACGAACCGCGAGCGTCTCCGCCGCAACGTGTCGGCTCGGAATCGCTGCCATCCGGGGAAGGTCTTTAATCAGGCCGGGGACCAAACGGACCCGTCAAAACGCTGCCGGACGTGGGATGAGGACGAAGGCCGAGGATCTACCGGGCTCCGTACGGAACGGCGTGTTCTAAGGGGAGGTGACGGGTTGCACGGATACGGCTTCTGCGCCACATTAGCCGTACCTTCGTTGAGGAAACTATTTGAACGAATCTGGAGGCGATTTCGGCTCCTTCAGAGAGCTTCGGTCGTGCTGTTTGTACAGCTGCTCCTGGATCGTGACGTCGGGCCGTCCTCGCGGTGGCAGGACAATATTGATAAGGCGCTCGTTCGCCCGACAAGTATCACTCACAGCGGAGCTTTAAAAATGGACCTACAGGCTCAGTCTTGTAACGTGCGACTTAAAAATCGGCGAAGGTCTTCGGTTCTCTCCGGGTTCGTTCTCGCCGACCACCTCTGGTCGTTCAAAGCACAAGAAGTGGTCGTCCCCGTCAACACGGTCGCCTTCAAAATAATAACATCAAAAAAACAGTGGTTGTCCATCTGAATCTGCCTGTCGCAGTAATAAAAGTGTACTTTCCAAGTACGAATACATGTAAAATATTGCTTGTACTGTGGACTTGTGAGTAACGGCGATGTTTATATTTAAAAAGTCCAGGTAGGTTTTTTTTTTTTTTTTGCAATGTTTGCAACCTTTGTCTCTTTTGACGACAAAGGTTGCGGTTGTGGAACCAAAGCTCGCCCGTAGGGGGCGCTATTCTATCCCGTCCTATTCCACCCCTGTTCCATTCCAGTCAGAGACAAAGTGAACCTTGTGTGCAGTCCGACCTGAAGCTCATCACGAATGTGTGAGGATTGAGGATTGACTCGCTGGCTTACTCACTCACTTGCTCTTTCGCTCACGTGCCCGCTGCACGTTTGACCCACATTCCAATTCCGACCCCCCCTGCGCAGCACGTCCATCGCTCCGTATATTAATAACCGTCTCCTCATCCTCCCCTCTGCGCGGCCCGGGCTGCTTATCAGCTCATTATTAAAGGATGAGGCGAGTGGTATCCGATCTTCTGAAAACTGTCAGTGATTCCCCGTGAGGGACTCGAAGAAAACCAGCGACGCGACCGGAAGAACGCCGTCCCGAGCTCTACGTTGACTTCCGAGGGGTCGCGCCCACCGGATTCACGCGAGACGAGAAGGAATCGGACGCAATTTGTCGAACCCTCGAACCCCATCCAAGCAGGCAATAACCCCCTCCTCCCAGCCCATCCGTCTGCATGCGTAGATTAGACGTATCTAAGGAAAACATGAGTGGCAGGAGAAACATCCAGGAGAAAGAGTGCATTGAATGGACATTTGATAAGAAGGTTATGTGTAAAAAAAAAAAAAAAAGAAAAAAGAAAAGAAAAGGTCTTCCTTCGTGTCACGCGAATCATCTCGATGGACGATGGAGACACCATGTGTTGGACTGGAAGCCGGAAAAAAAAAAACACAAGAGCCTTTTTGTTTTTCCCCCCGATAATGAAAGCCAGCTCGAGATAAAACCGACGGGTTTTAAAACTCAACACGACTCCGAACATCGTCGTTCCAAACCCCGTTTGATGTTCGGACTCGAGTTAGTTCACAGCCTGAATCAAATGTGACGCGAAAAAAACGTCAGGAGCTGTTTCTGGTTTCCCGAAACGGAGCGGCTGGCTGTGGGCGACCCGACGCGACCGGCGAGTTCACGCGTTGAAAACAACCCCTGCGATCGGATAACGGATGATCGGAAGGCCTCGTGGAGAGACACACAATTCACCCTCTCATAGAGACTCACAACCATTCACCCTCTCATTCACACGTCACACAGACACACAATCATTCACTTACTCACAGAGACACACAACCATTCACCCTCTCATTCACAGCTCATTTGGAGACATTCATCCATTCATCCTCTCATAGTCACACAACATTCGCTCTTTCATTTCTTTCACATAGAGACACACAAACATTCGCCCTCTCATTCACACCTATAGAAACACACAACCATTCACTCACTCACACGGACATACAAACATTCACTCTCTCATTCGCACGTCATGTAGAGACAAACTACATTCACCCTCTCATAGAGTCATACAACCATTCACTGTTTCATTACTCTCATTCAGGCATCATATAGAGACACACAACCATTAACTTTCTCACAGAGACACACAATCATTGCCCCTCTCATATTCATACAACCATTCACTCTGTCATTCACACATCATATAAAGACTCACAGCCATTAACTTTCTCACAGAGATTCATTCACGGCACATATGGAGACATTCAAGCACTCATCCTCTCATTCACACATCTGGCCAGTTTCGGTGCTCCTGTGGACCTGCTGCACGGACGTTTGCCTGAGGGCCGAGCGTGCGGCGTCCACAGGTCCCGTCGCCATCATTTCACTAATCGAGTTTAAATCCTGCTTTAGTTTTCCCTGAGGTTTTTCCGGTGAACCTTTGCCAGGTCTGGATAATCCACAGATATGCACACAGTTATGGAACCATAGATAAAGCTATTGTTATTGCTGCCGTGGGAATATTTGTTTTTCATTGTAGATATTTGTGCGGGTTCACCCGGCGGTTGGATCTTCTGATTACAGGGGTTAAATCCGAGGGCGGCATCGTAACAGGGCGGTGGACGACATCCGTGCTTGTGGGAGTCTGAGGGCGAGGAAGCTGTGAAATTGGGGCTTTGACGGACGGCCGTCTCCGTCCTGAACGAACGCAGGGCCTCGTTTCTGAGCGTCAGGACGAGCCCCGACGACGGCGGCGGGGACGAGCGCGGCCCCTGGCTGCTCTCCAGCGCCTCTCCACAGACCTTCTTTTCATCCGCCATGAGAGAGCGAGGCGGACAGAGAAAAGGGAGATGAGGCGGCTCCGGGGGCCCACTCCAGATCCCGGCCCCCCCCCCCCAAAAAAAAAAAAATCCATTCAGGCTCAAATTAGCCGTTTGCATGGCCACCTTGAAAAGAGGCCCCTCTCGGTCTAATCTCCCAGCCTGTGTGCACACACCGGCCGTCTGCTCCGTGAAAGCCTCGGCCCACAAACCCGAGCCAGTGGTCTCCCAGAGCAGCAGTTAATTGAAGCATTATCAGCCTAAGCGTGGTCGGTTAAGCGGATTATCTGACAGGGTAGTTAGTACCCTCCATCCGTACGCGCGGCTGAGCTGCGTGCATGTCAACCGGAAAGGAGATTTCGTAAATATCCCACTTGCATTTTGGGAAGAATATGCACCGGATTTGTCGTGATTGCTGAGCGAGGAGACAGATGCTTCTTTGTGTATTTGTGCAGGTAAAGACCACATCCTGCCGGTTAGCTTAGCATGAAGGCACGGTCGTCTATGGGATTCACTTCGCTTGGCTCCAGGCAGCCTCTGGAAAACAAACTTCTGAAACATTTTTCGCTTCAGCGACAAAGCAGCGGGTTCTACTTTTTAAGAATTATCATAAATATAATTTTGATCCATCCGTTGCACCTAAACTTCATATTACTACTGTGAGCACTTTGATTGCTTTTATTTTTATTGTATCTTTTAAATCTGTATTTCGTGCATATGCATATGTCTGATTGGCGTCCTTGAGTGTCAAGTGGAGGGTCTTAAACAAAACGTATCATTATTATTGCTCGTGCAAGTTCCAGCATCTGGAGACGGGTGACTGGTGACTTTCGAATCGTTGTGCTAAGCTAACTAGCAGGAAGGGTCTCTCCAGCGCCATAACGCAGCAAAGAGAGGCGAAGTGCATCAGTCCACGCGTCTGAATACAGGTTTATTCCTTTAATATGCAAAAAGGTCGACGTTGTGGAATGGAAGGCGCCATTCGGTAAACTCCAACAGTAGACCGAGGAGCGCGAGTTGACACGGCGCTCTGGCGCCGACAAAAGATATCAGAAAGCGGCAGAAAATCAACGCGTAGCCACGGGACAAAGCCGCCAACGCTAATTTCAAATGACGAGCTTGACAACAACAAGAGGAGCCAGATGTGCCGTGCGAAGACCATCGCTTTTGTTACTACAAGCCATATGGAATATGATCCATAATCGACTTGTCCTTGATTAACAGAAACATAAAAACCATATGCTCCGTTCTGCTGACTTGACGGATTCGAAGGCGGCGGTAAATTCTCCCGTGCTTCTCACGAAAAGCTCCTGTCAGACATTTCCACTATCTGTCCTGTTCACCCTCGGACTTCGGCCAGTGGCTTCGGTTCCTCTGAAAACACGATTTTGTCAGAATTCCAAACCGGCTCTCAGAAAAAGGACAGAATAAAGAATTACCGGCCTGTATTTTGTGTTTGTGAAAACAATGGTGATATTATTGGGGAAAAATATTGGGTCGTTGGTCAGTTAGCATGGAAAACAAACAACAGAACCCGCCATGAAGTTTGTAAACATTATACAAATATGTTCATTCGGCCAGAAAACAAATGCTGGTGTGTTATGAGTTGACGAGTGATGTTTTTTATTGGTCGGCACCATGAGATTCAAGAGAACACTGCCTTCAATGAAACTTTTCTTGAAAGGTCAGATCAGTCGAGCTGTGTGAGAAACTGAGCAGACGATTATTAAATTGAATTGTTAAAAAACACACGGAATGGAAAAATGCCTGAACACTGAACGTCATTGAGAAAAAAAAAAAAAAAAAAGGAGATACGTTGTAATGACTTGATTTGGATGGTGCGATTCCTCCTGATCCTTCTTACTTTGCTTGTAACTATTTCTGCGTTAAATAAAAGTCCATCTACAATGGCCTGTCAGTTGAGTCTGCTTTCCGCTGGGCAAACAGCGCCCTCTAGCGGCCGTCAATAAAACACAATCAAGTGCTCACAACGCAAGTTTTTTTTTTTTTGTTTTTTTTTTAATAAAAAAACAAACCGTTGCAGCATTATTATCGTACAAAAAGTCAGTAGGGGGTCACATTGGATGGTTTCAGGGTTCTTGAAAGCTTCAGGCAAGCAGTCAGCTTGAGTTTTACAGTCACAGGACAGCTTTATGACACAGTCGCTCCTCACAGTATGGACTTCCATCAGTATTTGCACAAATGCTTTTAACGGACTTGGGTTTAAATGTACAGTAGGAGTTTGTCGAGAAATTTGAAGCGACGACTTCAACCCAGCTTCGACATTCAGTCTTCATTCTATGACAAAAACAAAACCGTTTGTTCTACTCTTTATCATACAGTATCTGTGAAAGATTATCTTTCCTCTGCAAAGTGTCGACTCGGAATAATTGCCGCAGTGTTTCTTTAAAATCGGTATGTTGGACCCAAAACAAAAACATTCATGTGTTTGTTTAGTTTTCTGCGGCAGGGTTTTTCACAGAGCGGGGAGTCTTTGCTGCTTTGGCTGGTTTCTCCTGCTTTTCCTTTTTCACCGCGGCCTTCTTCACCTCTTCATCACTGCCCGGCACCTCCTCGCCCTCAGGTTTGGCGGACACCTTCCTCAGCTTGTGCTTCCCTTTGAGGGGCGCCGAGAAGGTGAGGGAGGTCTTGATGAAGTCCAGGGGGAAGATGCCCACGTCGCCGTCGAAGCGGTTCTTGGTCACCTGGAGCGACCTGCGGCCGGGACAGGTGACCAGCTTCTTCTCCTGCAGGATCAGGACGTTGTCGGCCTCCTGGCTGGCCTGGAGGAACCAGCATACAAGTCAGATCGGTTGGCGCCCAATGCAAAAAAGTAACTGTGCAATTTTAAATTACGTAAATAAAAACTATTCATACACGGAGAGAAGGGGCTCAATGAAGAGTATTTACATTCAACGCACTCAAAGGAGTGACAACAGTAAAACTTTGCAGGCGACAGAATTTGGCGGCACAATTTTAGACAAATAACCAGTGTAATTTCCCGCCTATAAGCTGCTACTTTTTTCACACGCTCTGAACACTGCGGCTTAAACAATGACGCGGCTAATTTATGGATTTTTTGGGGGGGCTAACCAGCTACACGCTGCCAGAACATTTGAACCTCGTCACGTCGGACCGACGAAAATGCGCTTCGTGCGCGCACCCTCATCACGGCAAACACGCGATGAAATGATGCAGCTTTCAAGTTAAGGGCGATCGACCTGGCGGTCGAAGAAGGAAATCGAGCTGCTGCAAGTAAGACGAAGGTGGCGATCAGATGGAGGAGGACAAAGTGGGGGTTCAAAATTGATGGATGAACTGTTTCTTGTGTTTTACTTATTAGCAATATTTTTTATCGGCCGTGTTACAGCCACTGTTCGGAAAAAACATTTCCAGTACGTATTTGTGGATGTTACTGGTATGTATATAATTAAAAGTAAAAAAAATAATAAATTCTGTGTCACATCTTTCTGTAAATATGTCATGTTACATGGTGGACACCTGCGGCTCAGAGACAAGTGCAGCCTATATATGTAAACATAGATTTATTTATTCATTTTTTAGCTGGTGCGGCTTACATTCAGGTGCGCTCAATAGTCCGGAAATTACGGTAAAGAAATTGCAATTATTTTGACAGATACTGCGATTTCAGGATCATCCATAATAAACGAAGTAAAGGCGCTTTTAATGTTGTCATTTCAGGCCTGGAAAATAGGAAAGTCATCTGAAGTATATCCCGTCTCACCTTTGCCGAGCCGAATATGGACGCGGTCTGCAGCTCCCGATCGTCCTCCTCCTTCCTGGGGTGGATGATCAGGGTGACGTGGCAGCTGGAGTTGGTGGCGAACTTCCTGAACGCTGAGATGATGTGGTCCTGCACGGCAAACCTGCATCGCAGCGGAGGCCATTTTACGTCCCGCGGAAGATGCTAATTCTCGACAAGCCATTTAAACGCTTTCCAAACCACGGCGGGCGCATCGGGCTGTCTTTCCACCACTGTTTAGTCAGACTACTCCCCCTGTTGGCTGGCGCTTAGATTCCTAGTAACCGTGGCAACACAGAGCGCCACAGATGATCGCACCCGCGAGCGTAAAACCAGCTGCTGCCCCGTTCGCCACCGCTGGAGATTCCCCGTCCGTTTCCACAAAGACACGGGTTCTCCGACTCACTTGTCGAGCGACAGGTTCTCCTGCCCCATCATGAACTGCAGGTTGTCGATGATGACGTGGTTGATGTCGTAGAGGTAGACGGCGTGTTGCATGGTGTCCAGCACTGTCCTGCGGGGAGAGCAGATGGGTGAGGCCGAGCCCTCGGGCCTGCAGGCGCCCGCGTACGAACACACCGTGCAACGATACAGCAATACTCGGTTGATTCGTGGGATATTTTCGGGAGAGCTGGCATGCGAATCACACGGAGTAGAAAATGAATCCGAAATCACCAAGAGATATTTCAAACCCTCAAGGGACTTACTTTATATTCTGCTGGCCGTGGAAAGTCATGAAGTAAAGCGGCAGCTCTTCGAACTTGTCGGCCCAGAAGTCGTACTGCTCCAGGTTCTCCTCCAGCCGCTGCATGGCGAACTGCGTCAGCATGATTTTAGCCAGACGCACGTTGTTGATCTCGAAGCTGCCCCACAGCGTGTTGACGCCCTGCATGCAGAGGTCCAGGGCCACCTCGCTGATGAAGGTCGTCTTCCCACTCCCAGTAGGACCTGGTTTACAGAAGAAAAAAAAAAGGACCTTCATAAATCCGCTGTGGAGGTCTAGTGGCTAACAGTCAACTGAATCCAAATGTCTGCGGCTCTCAGTCTTACGCAGTACAAACATTTTAAATTTCAACATATTTAAAAAGCTGCAACATGCATTTCACCTTTCTATTGAGGAAATAAAGATTTAAAAAACAAGAATGAAGTTAGCCCATTACAAAAAACTACAGACAAGATTTTTTTTTCCCCCATTTTAGGATGGGCTAGGATAGGATAGTACTTTATTGATCCCCATAGGGGAAATTCGATTGTCACAGCAGCGCAACAATAACAATAACAATAACAATAAATGTGGATATAAATTAAAAAAAATTAAGATAAATATCAGAGGCAATTAAAAGGGCAAAGACAACAGCAAGGATAAGTATAGATAGCGGAGTGACAATGACAAGGATAAAAGTAGGTGACAAAATGACAATACCAAGGATAAGCATTGGCATGACTCTTTGTCATTACTATTAATACTATTAATTTGATAACTATTATTATTATCATTATATTATTGTCATATTATCTACAAATAGACACGTTTGCATACTATATGTATGAACGTGCATAGTTCTAGTTGCTATTTTGCATATATGGTGTTTGTTGTCCCTGTACTGCACTAATTGTGTAAAAGTTGTATGCAGGGTAAGTATGTTCAAGGGTGAACAGCCTTTTAATGTGAATTAATGGCAATAAAGCAACTTTAAAAAAAGAATAAATAAAGTTTGCCTGGTCCTTTCACCTGTAAAAACTGTCAGCTCCCCCTTGCGGTGACCCTTCAGGATCCGGTTGAGTTCTGGAAACCTGGCCCACTTGACCCCGGCGACCTGCTCCGTGTTGAGCAGCTCCCCGTACACGTCCTCCCTCAGCTGCTTGAAGGACACGATGGACTTGTGCGCCGCCGGGATGGACGCTTTGACGATGCGACTCAGGTTCTTCCCCTGCGCCAGCGCCTCGCTGGGGCACGGCCGGAACTCCCCGGGCCGCACCAGCGAGCAGCGCCTCAGGCCCAGCTTGCGAGAGAATATCTTGGAGGCCTCCCAGGAGCGGATGTCGCCTCCCAGCCACAGCGTCACCCTCTTAAACTGCTCCAGGTAGGGGAGGAGGGCGGGCGGGAGGCAGCTGACGCCCCGCGGAAGAGCGACGCTGGGGAGTCCGGTGGCCTGGCTCACGGCCAGGGTGTCCAACTCGTGTCCCGTCAGAACCACCTCCGAGTCCATGCGGCTCACCAGGGGAAGCCCGAACAGGTTGTAGTAGGAGCTGCCCTTGGGAACCATGGCTTCGGTGTACGTGACCTTCTCGCCGTCGGCGCTTTGGGCCGAGAGGAGCTTCAGCCCCTTCAGGGAGGAGTTGGGTCCACCGAACCAGGGGAACACCAGACTCTTGGTGGGCTTGAAGAGCTTCACACCGAACCTCTTTAGTGTTGCGTTTGTGATCTTTGTGATCTGGGACAGGTCACGGATAGAAATCAGTGCTTCTTCCAGCCAATAAATAAATCACACAAATACAAAAACATTTCTTTGACTGGAGCATTGTGTTGATGCTGCTGACGGGCAACACATCTTTTTTTTTTGCACTATCCCGCAAACTCCATCTCCACCTGTCACACTCGTCTGTGCAATATCCATCCATCCATTATCTACCTCCTGCAACAATGATTCACTCTCTCATCCACACATGTGGGCCTTATTTTCCACATCTTTTTTTCCAGTTTTTTTTTTCAATTAACCTCCTGCTTTTTATGTGACTGCGGGAGTGAACCCGAGGACCTGGGGGAAACCCTGGAACATGCAAACCCCACACAGAAAGGCCCGCGGTGGGGATCAAACCAGGGTATCTGAGCAATATTTACATTCTTAACAATTCTACATTCTCCAGGACACCTTACTTATCATCTTTTCATTCTTACGACCCACATCTCCTACTGTACAACTGGAATCATTCCCTGTACAAGGGAATTCATTTTATATTTTTGTTTGCGATTGCATATTCAGACGCTCCTTTGTGCCCACGGCCATCAGACTGTATAACACCACAACACACACACTGGTGATGCATCTGTGCTCACTCATCCACACGTTATGCCCTAACTCCGTTGTTTTATTTTTATCCTTGTTGGTGTCACTCCATTCGCATCCTGTTTATTTTTGTCATTGTTGTTGTCCCTGTGTTTCTATTCTTGCCCTAGTTGTTGTCGTTTTGGTTGTGTACTCTCACCCTTACTGTTTTTTTTTTATTAAAGATATATTTTGCTATCTTTTAACTGTCTCTTTTATTTCTATTAGTATTCATATTTATTGACACTGCTATTGTTTCGCTGCTGTGAGAAAAGATTTTCAATATCAATAAAGTTCAATCTTATCTTATCTTTTATATAATACGTAGTCTTTGTTAATTTGTATTCATATCCTTTACTGACATTTTCTCTCTGCTTTTACAATTTCTCTCCATTTTTACAACTAGCACACTAGTTGCTGTGACAATTGGATATACCTGCAGGGGGATCAGTCAAGTTTAACTTATCTATCCAATCTTAACATTGAAGGAATTCTTTCGAAAACACAGCCGGCGTGGGGTTTGATACCTGGAACATTGTTTTGATGAGCAGCGCCTCTTCCTCGGGGAGATCAGAAAACGCCACAGAGCTGGACCAGATGCCCAGAACCTCCCTGTGGTCCCGTTCCCGGTCCTCCTGCTCCTCCGGGCTCTCCGGGTACCCCAGCAGCACGTCGGGACTCAGACAGTCCCGCTCCTCCTTCTGCATCACCTCCAGGCAGTCCTGCAGGTCCTCCCAGCCGCCCTCCACCAGGGTGTCCATGCACAGGAACTGCCCGGTGGTCTTGTCGATGAACATGGAGAACCTGTCCGCCCTGGAGGCCGGGTCCACGAAGATGCTGGGGGCGTGGAGGCAGCTGTGGCCGTCGTGGAGAGGGACGTCTTTGGAGCGCAGGTACACTTTGATGTCCGTGATCTGGACGGGACTGGCGGGGATCTCCGTGGACTTGGCGTCCTTCTTGTAAGCCCGCGATCCACCGGGCGCCGGGAAATAGCCGGCGCCCCGCGGCCGGAGACCGAGACCATGTCTGTGAAGGAGGCACGAAAAGTGTCTCCGGGGGGAGGACTTCGAGAGGGCCACCCGGGGGAGGCAGGTGGTGGCCCTCAGCAGCAAGGTCCTCCACATGAGTCCCCAAAAGGGCATCGAAACCTGCAATGGAAAGCACGAAGATAGCAAGGAAACCTCGGGAAACACCGGGGGGAGTCAAGGGCAAAATTCGGGTGACCTAGATTGTAAAAGAGCGAAAATAAAATCGTTCCACGGAAACATGAAATTATATTTTGGGTAAACATGGACTGCGCGAAAAGCATTTTTAAATCCAATGGAAAAGTTAAAAAAAAAAAGAAAAAGAAAAAGAAAGAGCCCCAATCTTCACCTTACCCGCTATCCTGTGCGTCCCGTTTTCCCCTCCATGCGCGGGAATCTCTGGCTCTCCGGTGCCGCTTCAAAACAAGTCCGTGTGAAACACACGGAAGTAAAGATACAGTTCCGGGAAAGAGATGTATTTGTATAGATTCATTTTATTTGAGTTTAAAATTCAGATGCTAAGGAGATTTTACGTGTGATAATATGTCCTCTATTTTTAATTGCCAGAATCCCAATATCTTGGCTTTTACACATTTTTGGTGACAGAATATTGTTTCACACGGAATTATATCAGCGTCGGACCGTGCTCGACATGCCTCCGGAAGCGCTGCAAACCCCGTCATGTCCTTCATGAACGTCGTTACCGTGTAACGTCCTCGTCCTTCGTGTATTTCGCCAAACGGCCTTTTTTGGCGGGACGTGTCAGCAGCCAGGCCGGTGATCGTCTCCCAAAAATGACGTCCAGGGGGACGCCGAGTCGCTTCCTGAGAAGCGTCCTCCAGAACGGCGTCGGCCGGTACGTCTGCCAGCTCAAACGGATCTCCATCATCTTCTCCAAAAAGGCACAGAGCTCGTTGGGAATCAGGTAAAATTCGCTTTGTTTATTCCCCCAAAGGGCTTTTATTTTGACGTATATGTCGTTTCTAGATCGATAAAGAGGGGATCGATTCTATACGAGCCCCGCTATGCATTTTCAAAATGAAATATTTTCACTCAAATATCGTGTTTTCATAGTTGGAAGACAGAATCCCCATTGAAACTCGATGATACTCTGCTTTATTTATAATCCCAGCAAAGTTACCTGTAACTGTAAAGCAGTAGAATAATCCGGATAAAATGGTAAATTCTTACAACTGTTTCCCCTTTTGTTTTGGGTTTCTTTTGAATGTTTATTTTGTGTACATATAACTGTCTGGACGGTGCCATCGAGTGTCGACTGAGGCACCTTCAAATAAAATGTAATGTTATAATTACTATCATTTCCTGGTTACATTTCTCGCAAACTACCTTGTCAAGTAATGAAACGCTAATTATTAGTCAATTTCTGCAGACTTTTAGTCAATTTCTGGGTATCTTGAGGGACTTTGATTGTAACCATATGATGTTTCCATGCTGCTTTTTGTAAATGGACTGCCACTGAGTGCTTACGTTGAACAGACAAATGCAGGGTAAATTAAAAGCATATACCTAATTGTTAGAATTGTCCAAAGTATGGATATATATGTATGTATGTATGTATGTGTGTGTATGTATGTATATATAAGATAAGATATATATTTATATATGTATATATGTGTATATTTATGTATGTATGTATGTGTGTGTGTGTGTGTGCGTATATATATATATATATATATATATAGATATAGATGCTAGGATAAAAAAATCTAATATTACATCAGAGCATGATCTTTCATCTCTGTAATCACCCATGTATAAATATCCCTCTCTGGACAGGGACACTGGACTTTATGAGAGTGTCTGGAATTCACCTCCAACATCCTTGTTTTCTCAAACAGGGACTTCATTGAGGAGGGAGTGGTGGATTACGCCAAGAACAACCCCGGGACCGTGGTCTACGTTTCCCCTCAGTCCTGCAGGGTCCCCAAGATAGTTGCAGAATATCGTGAGTGATCGTCACCAGAGGCCTCCGTAAATGCTGTTCGTAGACCAAGGAGACTGAAAGTGTTGTCAACAGTTCCAGCACTCCTTTGTAACATTAATTACTTATTAGAGTTGAAATGATAAGCGATACTGAACCAGCCACTTCATTTTATTAACTTTCATATTCATAGTTTTGACAAGTTAATTAATGACTGTTGTCAGTGTTACAGAAGAATTAAATTAAATAGTCTCCTGTAAATGTGAATTAAAAACGTTCAGGTATAGCCGTTAGTAGTCCTCGATACTGCAGGGGGCGCTGTAGCACTGCTCTACACGATTTGAAGAGAGTCTCCTTCCCAGTGATGTTTTTTTTTTTTTTGCAACTTTCCAAAATACGCAGCATTTTCCTCTGACTTTGGGTTCTGTCTTTTCAACCTCCCCCCATCCCCTCCAGTAAATGGCAATGTGAGGGAAGAAGTGGTTACAAACAAATCGTCGCCGCAGATCTCAGCGCTGTTGACCAAGCTGACCAATCAGTCGGGCCTGGACGTGATCCGCATCCGCAAACCCTTCCACACAGACAGCCCCAGTATCCAAGGCCAGTGGCACCCCTTCACCCACAGGACCCCGTCCATCGGCCCCGTCCGACCCCAGAAACACGGCGCTGAGTGAAAAAAAAAAAAAAAAAAAAAACCAAAACATCCCCAGAATTAAAAAACGAGAAAAACGGAAAATTCTTTTTATTGAAAATTATATATTTAATATAAAATTTGGTTTTTT
>CAAKHD010002211.1:7837-18691 GCA_901007705.1 Fistularia tabacaria
GGTTTTTGAGACAAAGAGCGCAAAATCGCGGTGTTTATGCAACACACGTGTGTGTGTGTGTGTGTGTGTGTGTGTGTGTGTGTGTGTGTGTGTGTGTGTGTGTGTCGAGTGCTGGCTTGATCTCATTCTGTCGCTTTAAAAAGATCAGACAAAGCGTGCACACTTTAACAGGCGCTCCAATGTTTTGGTGTACATTCAAAGCCATCCTGCAGGAACCCTGAAGCTCATGGAGGGTTCCTGCAGGATCTGACCCGCGTTCCCGCTCAGGTACCTGCATGGTGATCGGCTGCATGATCTACCCTGACGGCTGGGACTCGGACGAGGTGAAGCGTATGTGCGGCCAGCGGACCGACAAGTACACCCTGGGCAACTGCACGGTGCGCTGGGCCTACATCCTGGCCATCATCAGCATCATGGACTCGCTGGTGCTCTCCTTCCTGGCCTTCAGCCTGGGGAGCCGGCAGGACAAGCTGCTGCCCGAGGACTTCCAGGTGGAGGGCAAAGGTAGATGCCTGGGGGGGGGTATCCTGCTACATGCTAATGCTACTTCGACAAACCCATGCGTTCTTCCCTCCCGTCTCCAGACGAAGCCTAGCGGCCCGGTGCATCTTCAGGAGACCTTCTCCGGCCTCCAGGGACAACCCCTGTCCGCGGCTCACGCCTGGAGCTCCAGAGAACAGCCGTCGCTTCAGCGGAGCTTTCTGTCAAATACGAAGCTGCTCCAGAGAAGTTGTTGTAAAACAGTGTGATTAAACTGAAGTGATGGAAAAATAATTAGAAGATTGTCTTAAAGCCCAGGAGGAACACACACACACACAAAACCACTATCCCACACAAAACCACACACACACACACACACACACACACACACCTTCACCCACACCCACATACACACACACACACACACACACACACACACCACTTCACCCAGGTCAACACACATACAAAAGCACACACACACACACACACACACACACACCACTTCACCCAAGAAAACACACACGAACACACACACACACACACACACCCCTACAAACACACACACACACACAAACACACACACGCCCACACACAAAACCACTATCCCCCCCCACACACACACACAAACACACTCACACGTGCACACACACGCACACACACGCCCACATGCCCACACATGCAAACACACACACACACACACACACACATGCAAACACAAACAACCACACGCACGCACATGCACACACACACACACGCCCACACTCACACACACACACACGCGCGCGCACCAACGACATACACGCGCACACACGCGCACGCACGCTTGAATCTGGTGCAGGAAGGCATTATTACATGCGAGAGGTGGTTCTTGCATCTTCTGTTCCTCTGGGCTGCTCCCACAGCCAAACCTCTGCCTCCATCTCACACCAGCTATCTCCATCCATAGACCTCCTCTGTCCGTGTTCAAACCATCTCAGTCTGACTCCAGAACATCTAGCCTGAGCCGTCCCCTCTGACGGACTCCTTCCTGAGAGTTACAGAAGACCCGTTCAAGGTGCCTCACGGCCCAAACATCTCAGCCTGACCTCACTGTGATCACGTCCTCCCGAGTCCTTCCCGCCGCCGCGCTGCATTCGGCCGAGGAGGAGGAATCTCCCGGGAACCTTCGCGGCTCTGAAGGTCGGAGGGTGGACGGACGAGGCGGACACAGAGCTAGATTGGAAATGTTCTTTTATTATTCATATCGACTACAGAAAAATAGGGCAGAGGTGGACAGGTGACAGTAGAAAACCTGCAGAACGGCGTCATGACAGCGTCTGTATGAATACAATCAGCTCTCCGGAAGAAAAAAAACATCACAATTCTTTAAAGCATTTCAAAAACATTGTAAAAAACAAACCCAAACCCTTTCAACTTTCACCGCCGACAGGTCGTCTCCTCCGGCCATCAGAGGGGCATCCGGGGCCTCTCCGGCCCCCCGGGACCCGCTGCTCCTCGGGCGAGCCGCTCCAGACCACCGAAAAACTAAAGCCTGCGTGGAAGCGGCCGCCCTCCTGCGCACCAACGGACGCTCACGGGGACGAAAGAGCGCCCGGCGGCGCAAACAACACGCCGCTCTGGTCGCGCCCGTTAGCGGTTAGCATTTCTAAACAGCCAAAAGGCAGAAAAGATGGGAAGACAAAAACAATAAACGCAGGGATCTCGGCTTATCTGTGATTGAAAGCGCGTGGATTCCCCCCCCCGGTCACTATCTCACCCCCTGCGGTTGAAGCCGAGTGCAAATTTCTGAGGTCCATTAAACGTGAAGAGCACCTCCGGACGGGAGCGGGAGGCGGACTGCAGCCAAAGAGCCGGCCAAAGAAAACCAAAAGAGAGAGAGAGGAAAAAAAAAAGAAAAAAGGTCCTGCAGCTAATATGAGAAGATCTTCCCTCTACGGCGGTGGGATCCACGGTGCTCCTGCGCGGTTGCGGATGTGTGTGTGTGTGTGTGTGTGTGTGTGTGTGTGTGTGTGTGTGAGGAGGGCGGACACGTGGGGGTTTGCAGGCACGATGCAGTCACAGGCTCTAGCAGACATGAGCGTGTTTGAGTTTCACGCCGAAACGCGGCCTCCGGCGGCCTCTAGGACGAGAGCCAGGGGTGGGAGAGGCACTGGGCGGCCGTGGCCCTCCGCTCGGGCACCAGGTCCAGCATGGGCTGCAGGAAGGAGCTGAAGGAGAAGGCCTCCTCCTTGGGCCACTCGTACTTCTCCACCAGCACGTCCAACAGGCCCCACGGCTTCAGCTTGGTGATGTGACGCAGGTCGCCTGGGAGGAAAAGGCACCGTTAGCCGCCCGCGTCCTCGGATCCGCGGCTCCATTCATTCTTTCTTTCTTTCTCTACCGCCCTCGTCCCGCAGCCAATCCCGGCCGGGATTGGACGAGAGGCGGGGCTCATCCCCCCGACCAATCACGGGGCCGCGTATAGAGACGCACGCGACCGTTGGCTCACTCGTTCACACCCATCGTTCGGCCTCTCCTGCATGTGTTTGGACCGCGGGAGGAACCCGGAGGACGTCCACGCAGACACGGGGAAGAACACGGAGACCTTCTAGCTGCATCTAGCTGCCTTCCAGCATCTCCAGGGACGGATCCTTCCCTCCGTGTTCATGCCTCCACGCCGTCATCTGCAGAATTGCCGCGTGATGCATTGAAAAACCGAGGCGAGCTCCTCTGGCAGGGAGGATGCAGGGTCAAGAAACCCGCCGTGGCCTAAACGCTGGTCAGATGGAGCAGATGGCCTCTCCCTGGAGCCGCCAGGCGCTCGGCCTCAAAGAGCAGCTTCCGCGCCGGAAAAAACAACCTCGTTTCACTTGCAGGCGGGTGCGTTTACCTTTCTTGGTGAAGAACTCCTTGGAGTACTTCCCCGCCAGGATGAGCTTGCGAGGAACTTTCCCGAGCAGCTCGATGATCAGGGCTATGTGGTCTGCAGAGTCAAACACGGCGGCCATCAGAGACGGTGGGATCTCCTGAGGACGGCGTCTCGGCGCACTGACCTTCATCCCGGGAATAATCCTCCCCGGAGTGGGGCTCGAACAGATAATCTCCAGTCGCCAGTTCGAAGGCCTGGGTGAGGAGGGAGAGGAGAGTTGACCACGAGCCAGGGGGGCGGGGCTTCGTCTGGACGACCCGCCAATCACGATCGCGCCCGCGGACAACCTGAGAGCTGTCGATCAACCGACGGCGTTTTCAGACAGGAGGAAGCCTCGTGAGAACCTCTGAGAACACGCACGCGGTCCGACTCCTCCAGCGCCGCCTTCAGGCCGTGAGAAACAACCGCGCAGGAACCCTGACTTCATGGAGCTTTCAGAGATGATGTTCTGCTTTGAGATCCGAGCCCAGATCCGTGTGAGGAGCGAGCGCGGCGAGCGTCCGACGCCCACCTGGCCGCCGCTGTCCGTGAAGCGGCGTTTAAAGACGGTGGCGGACGTTCTAGTTCTTTCCGCTCGCGAGCCCGGAGAGAACGATGGGAGATGGAGAAGATGCTGAAGATCGCGTGAGCGTCCAAAGTGTGCAGGTTACATTTAGCAACACACTGTAGCATCAAGCGTGTGGCCAGTGAGTTAAGTAAAGCACGGAAGAAAAGCTCCCTCAACCTCCTCCAGCGCCGCAGGCATTTCCGCCCCATTTTCAAGGTAAATACACTCCAATAACCCACTTTATTTCTTTACGTTGTCGTTAATTATGTGCCGCCGTCCTTCGCCACCTTGTGCTTTGCCTCTAGCGCTCTCGATGTATCGCGGATAAAACTGCAAAAACCCGTGGCGTCGCAAAAAAATTGTATCGCGGATAAAAAGCACCGGATTTTTAATCAGCGATGCAATTTTATTTCCATGTTATTTTGCTTTATAAATGTATTTTGCTATTTCTCTAGCTTCAATTATTTTCTGAGTGAAATAAGCATTTTCTAGGGCGGCGACCAACCCTGCTGTTCTGTATCCTGCGCTCTGATTGGCTCAGCAACCGTTAGCATCGCATGCATTCAGCATCTCGCCTCGTGGAGCTCACGTGGACGTGCGCCCGCTGCCCCTTTGAGAGGAGGAGGTGGTTGGAGAGCACGGAGGCTCAACAATCTGACTCTGTCTGCTTTGATTTTCTCAATAAAAACACCTCGTATGTCCTCCACTTCCATCACTGAGAAGAACTGGAGAACTTGAGCAGGTCTGTCAAAAAAACAACAACGTGCAAAGAAGCCCCTGAGGAAACCAGGACCTTCTGCTGCCGACAAGAAAGCGTCTGGTGAGGACACACACTTTTACTGAGAGGACAGAGTAGAAGTCATCAGGGAGACACAACCACCGCTGATGACCTCAAACCCTCGGAGTGTGTGTGAGTGTGTGTGAGAGTGTGTGAGTGTGTGTTGTTCGTACCATGCAGGCTGTGCTCCAGATATCCGCCGGTGTGCTGTAGCCTGATCCTATTAGCACCTCGAGCGAGCGGTACTGGCGGGTCTGGATGTCGTCGGTGAAGTGTTTGTGCTGGAGAGGCGGGGAGAAAAGGGCGCTGAAGGTCCGGCCGTGAACACAGACGCCGGATAAAAACGTTCCCGACGGAGGAGGAAAGGAAAGTCTCACCACCCAGCAGGCGTTGCCGAGGTCAGCTATCTTCACCTGCAGCTTGTCGGCGTTGACGGGCTCCAGGGGGTTCACCAGCATGCTTCCTGAAGCTCCCGCTGGAAGGAGACAGGAGAGCACAAGGCTTCTTCTGGATTTTGCGGACCGTAAGGCGCAGCGCGTGATAAGGTTTATAAGGTGTATCATGTTGGATTCTTAGGCAGCTGCTCCATCCCATAATCCACCTTCTCCATCTCACCCTGTTCTCTGGATCCTCCTCTCTTCACGTCCTCTCTCACTACCTCCATACATCTTCTCTCTGGTCGTCATCTGGACCTCCAATTCCAACATCCGTCTACCAATATCTTCACTACATGACCCAACCATCTCTGAGCTTCTCTCCGAAACATCTAGCATATCATTCCTGATCCTCTCCATCCTGGTCACTCCCAAAGAGAACCTCCACATCTTCATGTCTGCCACCTCCAGCTGTGCCTCCTGTCTTTCCTCCAAACCATCCATCATCTCTGCTCTCACCACTGTCTCCTCCACCTTTCCTTTCCTTCTGGCTGATCTTCTATCTTCTCCACCCATTCCAACCTGCTTGAACCCGTTTCTTCACCTCTTCTCCACACTCTCCATTGCTCTGGACTGTTGACCCTCAGTACCTTCTTGATCTCCACTCCCTGCAGCCTCAACGTTCCTCCCGGGTTTCCTCTCATTCTGTCTTCATTCCTCTCCTTTCCAGAGCAAACCTCCAGCTCTCCAGATTTTGAAGCCCAGTAGGTACCGCTATTACAAGAAGCGTTGGAGGTAAGCATACTACCTGCTGTTCTCTGATTGGTTTATCGCTGCCAGCGATAGCGGACAGCTGAAGTTAGCTGGAGGTTGGAAGAACGTTGTGTTCCAGCGCTACATAATGAGTTACCTCACGTTGTCTGAGGTTGCAACCCAGATTCAAGCGAGGGCTTTAAGACGGCGTTCCCTGTGTCAGGTGGGACCGGTCAGACAACCAATCAGGCTTTGTCGCTTCCCAAAGTCGCAAGAAGACACTTTGACGGATGTTTGAGGGCAGTGGACCACATGGGATTGGTTGGAGGTCGGCGAGCACAACAAGGATTCATACATGAGGATGAATTATGAGGTGCACGGATGATTTTTGAGAAAATTGAAGGATTTGAAGTGCGTCTTTAGGTGTGAACAACACGTTAAATGATTTCAACTAGAAAGTGTGTGTGTGTGTGTGTGTGTTATCTCCTGACCTGGACCTTTGTTCTCTCCTTGGGTGTCCATCTCGTCCTCCTTCCTGCCATCCTTGCGTCCCTTCAGCTCCTCGTCTGCAGCCTGGGGCGGCGGCGGCGGCTGCTCGTCGGGCTCGGCGGACGAGCAGTCGCGGTCGTCGTCCCGCTCAGCCGTCGTCTCGGCGTGGCCTTCTGCCGGGTCGGCGTTCCGCCGCTCCTCCGGCTCCTGCGTCTCCTGCGTCTCCTCCGGCTTGGTCCCACACAGCTGGCCGTCCAGGCTGGCCTCGCTCTCCGTCAGAGAGGCGTGGCCGTTGCAGTTGACCTCCAAGGTGTTCTCCTTCCCCCTCCGCTCAGCGCCCGCGGACAGCTGCGGAGGAGGCTCCTCCACAGGAGAGTCTGGAGCAGAGATGTCTCTTCATCAGGACATGTTTGACAGGCTTCTTCTTCTCGCCTGGGCCGCTGCCCTCAGGGACCACAGCCGATCACCTCCATCTAACCCTCTCCTCGGACACCGACTAACTTCCCGTTCTCCTTCCCCTCCATCCATAAACCTCCTGTAGACCCCCTGCCCCGCAGCTCCTTCACCTTCCCTCCTCTGGACTCCAGAACATCTAACCTGCGCCGTCCCTCTGATCCTCCCCCTCCTGGTCTTGATTCCTCTTGGTCGGTCCTCATCGTGGTGGCTGTCCTATAGATTGGTTCTAGCTAATGTGTGAAGATGAGCGTCCAGAGGCCCACCTGTGATAGCGTGACTTGCGATGTCCTGCAGCGTGGCCGACGCGGAGACGGTGGCCGAGGACGCCGTGTCCTCCGTCGTCGTCGTCGTCTCCTCCTCGTCCTCCTCGTCTCCGCCCTCGGGCGTCGCCGCCACCTCCATCTGCTGGATGCTCCTCTCCAGCATCTCTGCCTGCTTTTTCTGCTTCTTCTTCATCCTCCTCTTCTTGTTCTTTGACATCTTGGCCGCCTGGGCGGGGACGAGAACAGCCGCCGCTTTGTCAGAATCCGTCCAAGGCCTCCCGTGTGGACAGGAGAGGACTTTTAAAAGCAGAATAAGGACTCACTGGTTTGGGCGCCGGGGCTGTGCTCACTGTGGGGAGACGGGAAGAGGAGGGTTCAGGCCATGAAGATGAGTACGTTCTACCAACTCCCTCACTGTCCGTGTCCTCTTCAGGAGGCTCACAGAGAGCTCAGCGACACACACACACACACACACACACACACACACACACACACTCCTCTGAGCTAAACCGGCAAATTCCATAACCCTTCCAGCAGTGTGACACACACACACTGTGGAAAGGATGGTCTTTTATTAGAAACGTTTCCGGTGGAGTTCGCGGTCCTCAGGTGCCTCCACGCTCACACAGGTGTGGAGAGACTCAGGAGACTTGAAGAGAGCGGCGCAAGAAATCTGACCTTTATCATTTCCAGCAGAGACGTCCCTTGATCTATTCATGGAGTTGGTTCTCTATCCTTGACTTCCTTAAGACTGGCTCCACACTTAATGCTAAGCTAAATGTGACGCGCACACTTTGCTCCACTTTATGTCTAAACTCCATTTACGGACGGAGTGAAGCCGCTCTTCTTCTTAAAGCCATTAAATCGTCCCCGACCGGCTTTGAACGCCTCGTCCGTCCAGGTTCCCGCCGTCCGCCGCAGCCAATCCCCGTCAACGTCTCCCGCCTCCTCCCAGACGCTGCTCTCAGTCACCGCATCTCACCCACAACCACTTCTCCGTCTCTTCACGGACGGGTCCACCGCACGCACGCCCCGCTGGTGTATTCCCATGATTCTCTCTGGGCTAGCTCGTGATGGGCGGCGTGTCCCACTGTCTTTAAACGCCTCTTCACGGACAGCGGCGGCACGTGGGTGTCAAACGCTGCTAACTCAAATCTGGGCTCCAGGCACAAAACCAAAAAAAAAAAAAAAGATCCAGTGAATGACGGCCGGGATGTCTGAAAACTCCCAGGTCAAGGTGGTTCCCCTGTCAGTCACATTTTGATTTCCTCATCTTTCCGGGCTCGTTTGCTGGCTTTGGGCTTCTGTTTTGTCACGCTACGCTAATTTCTGATTCCTGAACCCGTGGGATTTGAGTTCTACAGCCTGCCCGGCGCAGACGTCTGCAATCAGAAACGTGAGCGGCGTCGGACCGGGACCAAAAGAGAAGTGAACGCCCAACCTGCCGAACTGGAGGGCGGCGCCGCGCCGGCCTTCTGCCACTGAGTCGCCTCGGCCGCCATTTTCTTGATGTAGGGCTCGTTGACGGTCAGGAGGATGTTTTCCGGCTTGATGTCGGTGTGGATGATCTTACACTTGGTGTGTAGGTAGTCGAGACCCTGCAGGACCTGCGGTGCAGAGTAGAACATCCCCTCAGAGCTGCTTGGAAGTATCAGAAGATGGCGGCCGGTGTTCCGCGGCGCCCCGGCGTACCTGTCGTATGATGCTTTTGACGCATGGCAGCGGCAGACCTTGGTAGTTGGACTTGATGATCCACTTGAGAAGGTGGTATCCCAGCACCTCGAACACCATGCACACATCTGGAGAGGCGCCGAGTCAAGGGCGAGCGGAACACGGGGCAGGAGTTCTTTGACATCTCAAAAGGATACGCGTGCCGTTCATGCCGGAGACCTTGAAGTCGTCTAAGAGCTGCACCACCTTCTCCCTGTTGGGGTCTCCGGGGTCTGTGTTTCTCACCTGGAAGAGACACAGGAGGCTCGATGAAGCGGCAGGGAATCCGAACTCGGCGCGATCTCCCGGGAAAAAAACCTCGCGGACGGCGCGACGCACGGATTTGAGCAGCTTGATCTCGTCCAGAGCCGTCTCCGTGTAGTGCTCGGCACTCTTCACCACCTTCATGGCCACGAAGCGCTTCTCCCTGAAAAGCAGAAACGGTCAGATTCGTGGCGGGAAAAAGCCCTCGCCCTCCCCCCGGGACGCTCGAGGAGGCGGCTTACTCGATGTCCCACGCCAGCCACACTGTGGAGAAGTGGCCCCAGCCCAGCTTGCGGATCACATGGTACCTCCCGTTGAAAAGATCTCCGATCTTCACGTGGTGATACCCGCCTGCGCCGTGAAGGACGAAGCGGCCAAATGAGTTCAGGCTGTTTTTCGGCACTGTGAGACCGTCATTCATTTGAGCTCTGTCCTCATACAAATGTCAAAACAACCTGCTACTTGCTAGCATGTGACTCTCTAACGGTAGCAACAATTGGTTTGTGTAGAATAAATAAGAAACGCTGCTTTGACAGAGGAGGAGGAGGAGGGAGCAGTGAGTCATCATACCCCTGCAGTAGTCATTGGGGTCCTCCTGCTCGTCGTCATCCGAGCCCAGGATCTCCTCGTCCTGCTCGGGGAGGGGGGACTCGGCCTGGCCCGGCTGAGCACCGCCTCCACAACCATGAGGCTCTGGTCTGGAAGGAGAAGAGAGGGAAAATAATGTGATGAGCGAAGTGAGAGGTGGAGACGGAGGAAGGAAAGATCATTCGTTCATCCCTGCGGGAATCAGAATTTATATGAAGGACTGACGTCCATCAGCTAGCAAAGCCCTCTATGTTCTGATGATGTGCAATTTGCGAAAAAAAAAAAAAAAAAAAAAGATGGACGGACGGGGACTTGACGAGGACAGGCGGCACTTTCCAAACGTGTCTAATTATCCGCCAACCGTCACGCGTACACGAGCGATTAAAACAAACGAAACAGCAGCAGCTGAGCATCGCGGCCTCCAGATCCCGGGCCAGAAGCTTCGCCCAACAAATCCTGAAGTGTGAAACTCCTTCAACCAAGACCTAATAGCATTAAACATTCACGGCACTGAAGAATAAGCGGTGGCGATTCCACAATGCCCAGATGAACACGGCTGTGTTGTGTGAGCGCGGGTGCGAAAACACGGTCGGGTCCATTATTAAAGAACCACAGAGTCGTAACGAAAGTAACGAAAACAAGGCTTTCTGCAAGATTCAAGACGGACAACAAGCGGGTGACGGAGGTGCGGGTCGAGCATCGAGGACCTGCCACGACCTCGGCTCCGTCTCCTCGTCTCGGAGTAATATTTCCCGGGGTGTCATTTGCGGCCCGGCGTCCGACTGTGGACGCGTGGCTCCGCCCACACGCCCGGGAGGAATCTGCCGCTCCGGGCAAAAGCCGCTGCTGTCCGTGGTGCTGAAGCAGGAGGCTGCACCGCCAACGTACGGCACGACACGGACGAAACCGAACACTGTGTGTGTGTGTCTCTCTATCCCACACACACACACACACACACACACACACACACACACACACACACACACACACACACACACACACACACACACACACACACACACACACACACACACACACACCAAAAAGCTTTAAATAGTATCCACTTATAAAGCGCTTTCATCACCTCTCCGTTCCAAAGCGCTTTACACTGGGCCATATTCACACACACACACACACACACACACACACACACACACACACACACAGACACACACACACACACTGAAGCACAGACGGCCGCGGAGCTGCACACGGGAGCAACTGTTGGGGGGGGGCACGAGGAC
>CAAKHD010002216.1:10993-28358 GCA_901007705.1 Fistularia tabacaria
GCTCTCCTGAGGTGAGCGGTGAGCGCGTCGCGCGCGCGCAAACACACACACACACACACACACACACACACACACACACACACACACACACACACACACACACACACACACACACACACATACTCGGTGGCGTTCGCGATGACCACGGTAGACCTCTCGTCATCCGCGCCGCAAAACACAGATTTAGCGCTCCGGGGGCCCTTGCAGCCATGCACGTCCTGTTTGTTTGGCCGGCGAGGCCGATAAACATCGCGGTTCCGCGAGCCCCTGTGATCCGTCTCGCCCGCCCTCCCCCCTTCCCCACCTCGCCATTCTCACAGGCCGGGTCCGGGTGCAACCCTGGGCCACGGAGCGCCCCTTTGATCCGCGCTGGGACGGAGCCATTACAGAGTCACGGCACATTGGAGCGATAGCTTTAGAGCAGAAGTTAGCCTTGACCACAGATCAGGGTCCGATAGAAGTCCACCCGCCCCCGCCAGCTTCACCTTGACAATCAGCGCCGCGGTAACTGGACTAACAGGGGCGGGGGGGGGGTGGGGGGGCCCGCGCCATCAAAGGCAGCGGCGGCGCTCGACTGAATGAAAATCACGCAGGAAATGCCTGTGCTGATGGCGTGCCAGGCTGGCGTGCATAGCAAGTATTTTCACGGATAACACGCATTCCCCCGCGCGGGGCCGTTACCGCGCGCCTTTGGGCAACAACAACGCTCGAAATGTGTCCCAGACACATCGGGGGGCTTCTGAACTCGCCAGACAAAGACGTCCCGGGTCTCTAAGTTAAGGAGCAGCTCCCCTGGCTGCGCTCCCGCTGCCGTCGGCGCCGCAGGCACCAGTCTGGAAAAGGCATCACCGTTGTAAAGCGGGCCTTAAGCAAACACCCCCCCACCACACACACACACGCACACACACTGTACCCCCCCCCAGTCTGATAGGAGCTGTGTGTGTGTGTGTGTGTGTGTGTGACAACAGGTGTTATTTAGATCATGCCATTTTACATGCTAGCACGTGCTAACAGCACGTCATTACCCACGCTGTCGTTGTCATGGACGCAGGGGGCCGCGCATGCATTTACAAGGGGTAGCGACGGCTAAACGTCTCAAGGAAAACTCGTGACGCGAATCCCCCCCGCTATTGGTCAAATCCTGGAGCCAGGAATCTCACCTCGAGGTGAGCTGGCTTGCAAGGTCAGCCCCGTGAAAACACACACACACACACACACACACACACACACACACACACGTACACACACGCATATGCACGCCTCTGACATTCAAAGATGTGAAAAACATTTGCGGCGTCCATGTGATGCCAGGCTACGTCGCTAAGTTTTGTTTACTTTTCAACATGGGACTTTCCAAAGGGTCGGAGGAGAGTGACAGAGGTAGTGATGAGTTTCTTTCCTTGATTTTAATCCTCAAATCGTGAACGAGCGAACGGACGGTTACATGTATGACACGTGACCCAGAGAGTGCATGACGGTATGTCTCCATATGAAGAGCCAATGAGATGGTGAATGGTTGCCTTTATATGACAGCTGAATGAGAGTGAATGGTTGCATGTCTCTATATGTGGCGCTATAAACCCTGCATCTCGCCCAATGACGGCTGGGATAGGTCACGGCCGACTGCATGATAAGCAGTATAGATAATGAATGAATGAATGAATGAAACAAAAGTGAAAGCCATTAAAACGGGAAAGACAAAGTTATGTCACAGTTTTAGCAAGGATGGGGAACTACGACGCTGCCGAAGGGAGGTTCCCTAAGCCAAGTGGAAAAGGGGTGGGGTCATTCATTCATTCATTCATTCATTCATTCATTCATTCATTCATTCATTCAATCATGACATCATTTATTTATTTGGACAAACTGGATTCGGTTCTCGACCACAACAACAGGGCCGTTGTTTTGGAGAAATGGCCTGACGCACGAGCCGCCTGCTTCCAAGGACACGGGGCTGGACTCGTCCCGTGGACATAAAGCAGGCCTTAAAGTCCAGGCTGGCTTTGTCCCCGGCGCCGTCCCTCTTTGTCCCCCCCCCCCCCGGGAGCCGTCCGGTTTCCCACCTCGGCGAGCAGAGAAGGGCTCCGACGAAAAAGACCAGAGGAACCAGAGGAACAAAACAAAGAATGGGGAGCAGGAGGATCCTCAGCGTCGGGTGATTATCTGATCATCCTGGAGATGCGGATGAACGACTCCCTCTCAGCAGTAGATGGGACCGGACCTTCTCAGACAATGACAGTGATGAGTGTTTTCTGGTTGCATCTCAATTGATACGAGGAGGAGGTCAGGTGACCTAAGTAGTACCATCATGTCTATCATGGCAGCAATACTCAACCAGAGGTACGTATCACTCCATCGGACGCCATCTTTCAACTTGCCTGGTTGCCAAGCGGCCTGGTAGTACCCTTGCTCCCTTGTTTGTACCAATGGAGACACCCTCCCAGAGGCCTGGGCCGGCGTAAACACGACCTAGCTGAAATGGAAGCAGGTCAGCGGAGTCCTCTACGACTGCAAAATACCCGTCTACTTGAATCAAAGTGCATTATCCGCCCAGTGACGCAGACACTGCATCGCATCTGAGCAGTCGAAAGGTGAAGCTCTTGACTTGCATGTCGATCTACGTTCCCGCCAAGAGGCAGGAATGAGTCGCTCCCTTGGAGATAGGGTGAGAAGCGTAGTCATCCAGAAGAGGCTCAGAGAAGATCTTCTGCTTCTTCACGTCCAAAGAATCTGAATGAGGTGACTGGAGCATTTGGTAAGGACACCTCCCTGATGAGGTATTCCAGGCACCGCCCACTATGAGGAGGCCCCGGATAAGACGCTGGCCTGTGAACGCTTCGGGTTTTCCATCGAAGGTGCTGGAGGAAGTGGCCAGAGAAGGGTACGTCTGGGTCTCAGCGGCCCCCTATCTCCAGAAATGGGGCAGAAGATAAATGGATGGATGGATGTGCGCCGTGTAGCTCTACATGGCTCTGAAAGTTGGCCTGCAGCAGTCAACCATAATTAGGTTTTACATATGATACGGAGATACGTGTGCCTTTGGCTACTTGGCCTCACATGATTAGATACTTCCAGAAATGAAATGAATTCTTGAGGCAATCTTCTTGTCATGGCAACTGGACTTGAATTTCTTCACTTGTTGATGTTTCACCCCTCATCCAGTTTTTTTTTTTTTTTTTTTTTTTCTTTTCCCTCTAATGTTGCTGCTGCAACACCCGAATTTCCCCTATGGGGATTAATAAAGTATTATCTTATCTTATCTTATCCCAGATGAGGCATTCACAGCTTCTCCTCATAGTGGGAGGAGCCTGGAATATCTCACCAGGGAGGTGTCTTGGAGCTGTCCTTATCAAATGCCCAAGTCACCTCATTCGGCTTCTTTGGAAGCGGCGGACCTTCTCTGAGCCCCTTCTCGTATGAGGGGTGAAGTGAAGAAATTCAAGTCCAGTTGCCACTACAAGAAGACTTCGACAAGAAAAAAACGTGACCTAAATGACTGAGAACCTCCACAAACATGCTAGAAATGAATGTGTGCTGTAAGCTATGGGAACAGCACCAACAGCGGTATGGCCGCGTGGTGTGAAGCGACGGGATGCCGGCGGCCAGGACGGACTCGTGGATGTCCCGAGAAGCGATGACTCTGTCGACTTAAAGCAGACTTACGACTCACTGACAACATGCATGATCCAAAGAAGTGGAGGTCGGCGTGGTAGGGAAGCGGACCCTGCAGCCACCTGGGACAATCACTGGGAAAATGACCAATGAGAAGTTGCTGGAAAAAAACGAAGTTATGACTTGTACATGAGGCACCATCTGAAATGAATATGAGATTACGAGACGTTTTCAACTGATTCTGGTGAAAGGCACACGACCAGTAGCGTTTGCCGACTGGGCTGATCCGTTGGAAACAACGCCGAAGGAGCAACATGATGGTGCGTCTTCATATAAAATACAAACGTGTGGTCAATCATGGGAAAACATGGAACTGCAAGCAAGCAGCTTTTAAAATGGTTGTTTTCTGAATGGACTTCAGGTCCAATTAGCTAGCTAGCTAGCTAGCTGACAGAAAACCAGCGTGAACGCACGAGTCACAACCATCCAGGAGGAGTTTTGACCTGGCGGGAATTTGTATTTGATGACTTCTGACTTTACATAGGCTACCGGTTCCATAGACCACCAGTCATTAGCTCCTGCTAAGCTAACAAGTAGCTGGTTTTCTAGTTTCCAGCTGCAGCATGGAGAAGGCTGTGCGTCTGCCGTGTTGGTGACAGGAATCATGCTGTAAAGGCGCTGGCCAAAAGAACATGGCAACAACAGGGACGCGACTTAAGAACTGGTTTTCGCAGAGAATCGGTTCCAAATGTTCTGCTCCACCGGAATCGTACCTTTCTGTCAGCAACGCCGGTGACTAAGACACTTGTTGAACAAATTTGTCAGCGTTGTTGAATCACCGCGCTCTGGGTTTTCACAGTAGATGGAGTTTTAATATCTGGGGCACCGGCAGTGATGTGTTTTTTACGTCAACCCCGAAGTGATCGGTTTGCCAGAGCCCTGTATATCAACCCGGGGAGAAGGGCTGCAGTAGCTGAGATTATAGCGGAAAAACCCAGCGAGCATCCAAGAAAAGTTCCTGGAGAGGATGCTTCGGATTGAGAAAAAAACAAAACAACACAGGTCCGAAAAAAAAAAAAAAGGCAAAACAGGTCCCATCTGAAAGAGCAATGATGACTCTATTATTTTCCCCCATGTTTTCCTGGCGACGGGAAGCCAGAGCGGCTCAGTGGAGAGGAATCACGCCTGCCTGGGGCTGCTCCGGAGGGAAGGGACGGTCACCCGGGGGTCAAAAGAGTGAAACCTTAGACGTCCACGGCAGAAGAGGCGCGGCAACGGAGGGATGACCAAGTGGGTTTTTACATCATCCAACCATCGCCGGGGATTTCGGTGATTGGATTCCGGCTCGTCTGAAGCCCCGCCGACTCACGGATGATCTCAGATGAGATCCTGCGCCGAATAAGATGGGTGATCTCGTCCCTCGGGACCGGTCCTGGGAGGTGGCACGGACAACGCACTGATCCATAATAATCAAATAATCAAAAGCGGTCAAACTCTGGGGCGACTTTAACACCAGAACCGCCAGCGGGTAAAATTTACCCGCAGACAGAAAACGACACATCCTGTCACTTTGTTCCTGTTCTCGTGAAAAAGTTTTTATCTACCGTCATTTCCTGACTTGAAACTGCTACTTTTTTCACACGCTTTGAACACTGCGGCTTGAACAACGATGCGGCTAATTTCATGGACTTTTTTTGAGCCTTTTTTTGAGTTGCTTCCATCGCTGTTCAATTCCGACACCGAAGAAGACGACTTGAACGGTTTCAGTGCGCAGGAGGAAGACGTAGCTAGCGATCAGCTGCAGGAGGAAAAAGCGGTGATCGAAAGCGGATGGATGGATGGACTTTTCCTTGTGTTATTAAATATTATGAATATTACCGGCACTGTTTGGAAAAAAGCATTTCCAGTACGTATTTGTGGATGTTACCGGAATGTATTTAATCAAAAAAATGTTTCTGTGTAACATCTTTCCGTGAAAATATCTCATGTTACAACGTGGACACCTGTGGTTTATAAACAAGCACGGCTTATATTTGTGCAAATAATAGTTATTTGTTCATTATTACCGTATTTTCCGGACTATTGAGCGCGCCTGAATACAAGCCGCAACGGCTAAAAATAACGGTATCGCTATCTTTGTCTTCCTCCTGCGCACTAAAACCGTTAAAGTCGTCTTCTTCAGTGTCGGAATTGAACAGCCTCAGAAGCTTGTTAGCCCCCAAATATCCACAAATTAGCCGCAGTGTTCATAGCGTGTGAAATAAGTAGCGGCTTATGGTCCGGAAATTACGGTAGCCGGTGCGGCTTGTATTCATTCAGATTCACTCAACAGTCCAGAAAATACGGTATTTTTATCCTTTTATTTGCTGTCGTCTCAGTCCTATTTAATGCCTTTATTTATTGTCTATTTATCGTCCCTGTCCTTTGAATGTCTTTTGGTCATTTTCACTGTATCCATTTTGCACTGATGTATGGAGGTTCACTTCCAGCCCTTGCATCAAATTCAGCAACGTGATCGTCGAAGCTAGGCAGATACCAACCCCGGCTAACCCGCAGGCTCATCTCCTGCGCTTGAACGCATCTGATTCTGAAGTTAATAAAGTGTCCTTTCATTCCTTTCAAAGTTCTTGGGAAAAGATGTACATAAATACTACGCAATGCATAACATGTATTTATATAATATGTAAGTATAATATCTAAGTGTTTTTAAAATGGATTACTCAAAGGCCGTCTATCTGTATCTCTCACTTGCTCAATCCGGAACATTCTGACCGAGTCTGCTTTGAGTCCATCAGTGGAAGAAAGATAAGTAAACCATTGGCGGGTAAATTTCACCCCGAGTGACGGTTTTTAGGTAAACAGTGAAACCTGGCAGTTCTCGTGTTAAGAAACTCTCCGCAACTCACCTGAAAACTTCACTTCCCAGTGGCGTGCAGCCAGTTTCATCTAACAGCCAATCAAAACGTCCAGGGCTGGTCAGGTGACGGTGCCAAATGACCCCGGATGCTGCTGGATCACTTACTGCGTCACGGCGGAGGAAAAGGCAGATTGCTGACACGTTAGCAAACATCACGAGGTAAGAAAGGCGAGTGGATGCCGCGGTTAATTTTGGCTAACATTAGCATCGGTGTCTTCACGTTTAAAACCGGTCTGAACGGACAGTCAGATCCAAAGATACCCGCGTAGTTACACTGACTTGCGCAGGGGGGCGCCACGTTAGCGCAGCGGTTAGCGATTCCGCCTTGTAGCAAGAGGGTTCGATTCCGACAGCGGGCCTTTCTGTGTGGAGTTTGCATGCTCCACCCCCCCGCCAGGTTCCTCCCACAGGCTCGAAACATGCAGGATGTTCATTGGAGACCCTTCGTTGCTCAGAATTGTGAATGAATGAGCAGCGGCTAGCACTTCAGCCTCACTGCAAGAAGGTCCTCCCCACAGGGAGGTCTTTCTCTGTGGGGTCTCCATGTTCCTCCAGGCTCTCGTTTTTTCCTCCCGAAGTCCAACGATATGCAAGAGGTTCATTGGAGACCCTGAATTCTCCAGACCTGTGAATGAGAGGGTGAATAGTTGTATGTCTCTATATGGCACTGCGATCGACTAGCTACCCGTCCGGGGTGAACCCTGCCTCTCGCCCAGCGACCCTGACAGTGGGATTGGCCGTACAGATAATGAAGAAATGATCGCGCAATTATTTCAAGTGCCAATACTGCCAAAATAAAGGTTTTAATAGGTCGAGCCGCGCAAGAGGTTGACCGGTGCAGTGCTTTAAGCAAATCAGAAGTTTCACAGTAAGACGTCTGAGGCGAATCGCAACCTGCGTGAAGGTCTCGCCCCTCCGAGGCAAAGCTCTCGGCGCTAACAGGAAAATTGTGAGAACCCTCGACTCACGTGACAACCCCAGAGATTTTCCAGGAAATTGTTTTTTTTCCTGGGATCGCAACAAACCTCAGCCACGTCTCCACGTTTGTCGGGATGCATGGCCGTCACGAGCCAGCAATGTATGATTATTTTATTTCTGAGCCTTATTTTCTCTTGAAACCTTGAACAATGTTCCGCAAACAATCCTTTGTTTATTATTTTGTCTTCGGGTTTGTTTAGGAAAAAAAATGGATCCCTTTTTTTTTTTCTGCTCGCCGGGATGAAATTCCTCTATTTGATATTGGCTCTTTCCACAACATCCTGCAGGCCAGTTGTCGCCTCTTCAAAAGAAGTTTGCCGCCAAGGGTTTTTGTTATTTCTAGTGCGCGCACGCAGACTGCGCAGGATTTGCTCCATCGCGGTGACATAGGAAAACTGGAAAGCCCATGAAAGACTCATCTATGCTCAGGATGCGTGCGTAAATAGGTACGTTCGTTTTCAAGTTCGCCATGGTAGTTGAGCGGTGCGCTCTAAGAAGGAGGACAGCTGCGTTCTGTGCGGCCATTAAACAAATGGCGGCATGTGGACAGAGAATTCTTGTCCCCGGTCATACCGCCGCGTTACCATCTTCTTCTGATTTGCTCCTTTCGCTGATTGCAGTGGAGCATACCGCTGCACCCGACTACTTCCAGTGGTACTGCTCTGTTTGCCACGATAGGCTACGTGTCTGCAAGCTCCCTGAAAATGTGCGAGGTCGGCCAGAAGGCTTTTCTATTGTCCTTAAAACTACTCAACTACTCGATCGCGTAACATTTTGTTCGCATACTTCTTCTGTTAGTATAGATTAGAAAGTAGATTAAGGGCTCATTTATGCTGAAGCTACAAAAACAGGTACGTTGTCAAGCGTCACAGGCCGCATACTTCCTGTGCGTACTTTATGTTGCCATGGCTGTTGAGTTATACATCCACTAGGGAGGCAGTATTGAGTTCCGAGTTTGCTTCTATATTCCGAGTTCTGCTTCGGATAATAACAAATATGGCGTCGGCGGAGGACCTGGACACAGAGGCACCAACGCCATGTTGCCTTCTTGTCTTCTTTACTTTTCGCTGAACACACTTTGCGCCCCCCACCGCTTCTGGTGCTACTGCGCTGTTTGCTGCGTTTGGCTAAACATTTGTACGCAAGCTCCCCGAAAACACACAGGATTACACAGGAAATGAATGCAGAGGACAAGCAGACGGCTCCGTCCGTATCGGGAGTTAACGTTGAGCATGAACGAGCCCTCCGGGAACGCGCTTGATTGACGGCTAATCAAACACTGGACAAATGAGGGAAACTAGCTTTTGTTTGCCGCCTGAGTGGAAACCTCCCCGTCGTTCTCTTCTAACGCCGTTCGGTTTCCTTCTGACCTTGGGCTGCTCTGCCACTGCGCTCGCTCTCTCTCTCTCTGGGACGTACGAGCGCGTTTAATCAATGGCGGCGCACAGATCCGGCCTTAGAACGCAGCAAAGTCACACATTTGCGGCTCACACCAAAAAGCCTCCACATCTGAGAGCAATTAAACGTCTGGTTTCCATGAGAGGCTGATTTGCCAGTTGACAGTTGCAGTGTGTGCGGGGCGAGGCGGGGTGGGGGTTGATGACGGGGGTAAAAGGAAAGGGGGGGGGCTCTAACCCCCATGAATTGCCCCACTGCCTGCACCAAATCCCACCGCCAGACAACGTTCGCTAACAGCGCGGCCTGTGCGAGTTAAAACAAAATAATAAGCGCGTCGCCAAAGAAAACAGTGTCGAAATTGAAGGCAACAACACCGCAAATAGTCAGGTCCCCGAGGTGCATTCGCACGCCGCCCGCGGCGTCGCCTCCACGCTCTTTGTTCCAGAGCCTTGACGTGGCGAGGGCTGGGATAAGTGCGCGCCGTTGCGTTTGATAAGGTCTGCTGTGCGCGGGAACCTTGCTAATGTACCCTGAAGTTTCAAATAGACGGCGTTTACTCGCAGACGCAATAAAAAAACTCATTCGACAGAGGTTGTGAGAAAGAGTTCCCCAGGTCTGGGCGATAATGTTCACTTTTTCACACATCAGCACTGCAGATTTAATCTCAGCTTTTTTGGGGTGTTTTTGCAATTGTGTCATGTGACATGTTAGCCACCTGTACCACAACGTTACAAGATGGCCGCTGGTTGAAACACTGTTTAGGGCGTGGAGAGCTGGTGCCAACGACAACTCGGATCAGGCTGTTTGGCTTGATAAAAGGTCAACAGGACTCGAATACGCATCTCCCTCCGGCGGTATGCTTGTCGACCCCCAGCCACCCCACACCCCTGCTTGTTTAAGGCTTGGCAAACACTCTGGCAGAGAATGGGAAGCACTGTGTCCTCTCGTTCGGCGGAGCCTGGGGTTAGTTAGTAACCACCTGCTCGACCTGATGCGTTTCCCGCTGCGGCCTTCAGGGTGTTGACGGAGATTTGAGTGTCAGTCAGGACGAGGAATCCTTGACGGCGGTTTGCTGGCAGGTTGTCCGGCAAAATAAACAATAAAACAAACAAATGTGTTTCTTTTGTCTCCGGGGAGGGCAAGAGATTGGGATTAAGTCCTGGCTCAAGAGGCCAGTGATATTTACAAACTACAAGGGTCTTCTTTGTCGGGGGTCTCACAGCGAATTATCTCCCTCCATCCAACCCCCAATCCCTGCATCCTGTTTGCTAACGCCATCTTACTTCATGTCCTCTTTCCCTCCATCCGTAAATCTCCTCTCTGGTCTTCCTCTGGTACTCCTGCTCGGCAGTCCCAACATTAGCATCCTTCTACCCCGATCGTCACTCTGTCCATTTCCAAACCATCTCAACTTTCTAATGGCTTCGTCCTTGTCACTCCCAAAAAGAACTTCCAAATTCAAAGTCAAAGTCAAAGTCAGCTCTCTTGTCAATTTCTCCGCATGTCCTGGACATCCAGAGGAATGGAGAAGACGTTTCTAACAATCCCATGGTGACATGAAATGAATAAAGTAGTAATTAAAGAGTGAAAATTAACAGTAAAGTGCACTGTTGCGTTACACACTTGTAAACATTGAACTGAGAGGTATGAAGTATAAAGTGCACGCTGACACAAACTGCTGGTAAGGTGACAAGATGACAGACATCCACATCTTCATCTCTGCTACCTGCAGCTCTCCTTCCTAAACCCAGGCTGCATCGTTGGTCTCACCGCTGTCTTGTACAACTTACCGTTCATTCTGGCTCATACTCTTGCCCCCGACACCTTTACAAGCTACAAGAGTAACCTACGGTGTCCGAATTGTACCGGACACTCCAAAGTGAGGCATACCAAACCAAACCAGTTAGCCAGAGGCGGCTGATCATGGGCGAGTGATCACGGGCCTCCCCCCGTCTTTATTTGAGCGTTGTCGAGATGGACGCCACGTAGTACATTGAGGGAATTCTTGTCGTGGCAACCGGACATGGATTTCTTACCCCCTCATCCCAGAGGCTTCTTCAGTTTGAAGAAATTCAAGTCCAAGTCCAAGAAATTCAAGTCCAGTCACCAGGACAAGAAGATTTCGACAAGAATTCACCAAGACCTGGATGACTGAGAACCTCCACAGATACCTTGAGGAAAATCTGTCCGCCATGAACGAAGGCATCACCCAAATCATACCCTTTGACTCTTTCCTAAAATCCTGAACCGACTCCTCAATGAAGAACAGGAAGTCTCCCAAAGAAGTCATGAAACGATTAGTCCTGTTTTTGTTTTCGATCCCCAAATGAAGGGCAATTAGAAGTAATTTTAATTACATGATTAAGGAGCTCATCGCACGAGGGTTACAAGATGAACACACACACGAACCGTCATGGACACGTGGATTGGATGGGAATGAAGGGCTCAGGGTTGTAGGTGTTGCCATGTTCTAACCGGTGGAACTGGTGCCAAGGACTAACCGCCCCCGCCGCTCTTCATCCTTGAGTAGGACTAATCTTGGAACATTTCGTGTCGACAATAGCGCGCTAAATAGCGAGTGGTGGGGCGCAGGAGAGGAGAAAATAAAGACCGGAAAACTGAGAGATTATAAGAAACAGATTGTTAAACATAAACACCAATCAGTTGACAGGAGCAGAAACAGGAAATTAGATTCCCAGGAGCTGGAAAATGCATCCGCGAGAGAAAACGAAGATCAATGATTCATTGTGTTTCAAAATTTGGAAGGGTTGGAGGGGGTTGGTAGGGGGATGCAGGGGGGCGGGCGCGACAAACAAGCAGAGGCAAAAGTAAAAGAATACAGAGGGAGCCCGAGTTAAAGTGCGAAAAAATGTTGACACCTCTCGCCTGGTCTGTGGAGCGCATCTGCGAGATCAAAACTACCCAGGCGTCTTCGGTTTCTCTTGTTTACTCTCCCCTGATTGCGGCGGCTACTCCGCCCAGATGTGGCCCGCACCTGCGTCGCCAGGGGTTTAGTCCGGGTCGGGCCCCACGGAGTCCTGCATGGGAAACCGATGCGCTACGCCGGGAACACACCACACCACAATTTTTACTCGGGTCCACCCAGGATTCACGGCCGGCGAAGTCGTCACAAGTCGAGCTGGGGGATAGCGGGGGGTAGCTAGCTCGGGACAGTGGGCCAGTATGGCGGAAAGAGAAGACTACAACGCTAACAAGAGTGACAGAAGTTTGTCGGCCTAATTTGTTTACCTTCTCCAAAGTGCGACGCCTTCAGTTGTCTTGATTGACTGCGACCGAGGTCAGCTAGCCGGAACATGTTTGTGTTCCGGCTAGCTGTCACCCGACAAGCGCCGACTGGAGCCGACTCGTCTGATCCCCAGTCTGTCAGCAGAAATCGAGGTCCCAGCTTTACCATGTCAGCTTGACCAGCGTTAAACTAGTTTCCTTTGCTTAAAAGTTCCCAGGAGAATCAGAGTTTGGAACAACATCTCTATCTTGAGGAGTTCTAATAGGATCTGGAATCGTCCGATCACTTCCTCTGTCTCTCCTGACCTTCTGTCCTGGGGTGGAGCCCCTACCCGTGGCTGTTTCATGGAAATTAACCAAACTTTTTGGGGGGATTACGTCACCAAAAAATGTGATCAAAGGAGTCAGTGGATTTCCTGCTGAGTCACCTGAGACGGCGGCACCACCCAACTGACATGATGAGTCACAGCATTCCGGCGGGGAGAGAAAAGTCACGAAGGGACAGGAATATGACTGGATCCGCGAATGCGCATCCCCCGCTCGTCCGTCCGGCATCTAACAAAACATTTTTCCACTGAAAATGAGAGAAAAAAAAAAAAGGGGAGTGGGAAAACAAAGTGGTTGGAAAACGTCACCTGAAAGGAATCCGGGGTGACACGTTCAGGTGGCCGACCAGCGTCAACGGCGTCGTCCTCGAAAACGTGCTTTTCCCCACCTCCCCTCCCTCCATCTCACTTCCTGACTGGCCAGTGTTTGAACTCGCGCGCCCAGTTCGACACTCCCAGTCACTTCCAGGGTGTTAAAAGTGTAAATTCTCTCCGCGGTCACTGAAAATACCGGAGCCTTTGATCAGGATTCGGGGGGAGAAATATTTGGAAGCCGATCCAGGCGTAAGAGCCAGCAGACGCCAGCGCGCTGTGGAAACTCGAAGCCTTCGGGGGTCATGAACACGGAGAGGGAACTTCACGGTGAGTCATCTTTGTTTCCAACGGTTACCGCGGGCGAAACACAGTTTCCGTGAAAACACTGGTATCTCAAATGAATTTATCTAAACAGGAAAATCAAGTGAAGCACGAAGCAAATCCGTCAAGGAGGATAAGAGACTGGAGCTCCTTTCGCACTGGAGAACCTTTGGGCAGATCCTAGAACCTTTTCAGGAACGAGGCCGTTTCTTTGCATTCAGACAGGGTTCCTAGAACCATTTTAGCTCCTACTCCGACGCAGGGTCTTCTTACGATTCCATAGGAACTCATAGGTGCTTGGTGATTGGTTGAATTCAAGATACCAGATACCTCCTGTGGACTGCGGAGGGCCATTTTTTCGAAAAAGCTATTGCGGCCACTCGCGAACGGTTTCCTTGTCACAAAAACGGACAGAAGCAGCGAAAAAATGGAGCAAGGTAGAGGTCCAAGCTCTTCTGGCCCTAGGGTTTCCAGGGCTCGCAGAGAAACATCAACATTTTGGGCCAATAATAGGTGCGGAGTTAGCTAACGGCGGGGCGAAGCAGCGCAGGGAGAAAAAACACCCCATCTGATAGTCCAAGGTTATTATTCCCGCCGTGCAGAACACGGATGATTTTCGCTCTCCGTGTTGTTCTTGTCGTCTTCCTTCTCTTCTTTGCGGTGGTTTGTTTCTGGTTGTGCCGCTTCAGGTGTGCGTCCAAGACACTTGCATCACATGCACGGTCCCTTACCGCCTGTGGGGATGCTGAGCTGAAAGGCTCCCCTGGACCAGGGTAGTTCTTGGAACCAGATTGAAGCTGGACACCTCTTAGAACTTCGCTGTCTGAAAGCAGCTACTGTTTCAACTTACAGAATGCGGCGCTTTCATCACCTCGCGGTTCACAAGAGGTGAAAAAATGAATGTGGAACAAGCAAAGCTCAAGACGACACAATATGTAACTTAATACTGCACACTGCAGATTCAAAATTGCACAAATTCAAATTAAAAAACACATCAATGGCATTAATTTCTTGAATAAAAATCAAATAAAAATCGTGTGCCTCTTTTTATTTGCAGCCTTCTGAATTCAATTTCAACGGTAACCTTTTTCCACGGGCTAATTATAAATGTAAAAATAAAATAACTGTTTTCTGCCTTTCTTTTCGACGCTTTTCGGAGGGGTAGCACGATGCCAGTATTAGCATAAGGTCGCTATGACTACTGTCAACAGAGGAGAGGGCGTTTATGGGTCCTGTCGTGATTTTTGCGCCAAAACACCAGCAGAGCATTCTGGGATTCGTAGTATTAAAGCTACATGCTAGAATACCGACGGGCCAGCCCTAATAGTCATTTGGTATGGCGTCGCTGGCCAAATATAATTACACTGTGGACCAAATTTGGCCCGCGGGCCAGAGTTCGATTGGCCAAGGCGACGCGGGTCGATGGCGGAGCCCTGCCGTTCAAAATAAACTCCGAAAATAAAACAAAAAAAGGCACAGAATACACTACAGTACAGGTAGCGTTGGTAGATCACGTGTCATTAAAAATAGCTGTTAGCCTAGAATCCATCCACGCTTGATTGACATACAGCACGGCCAATCCGAGATCTCGATCCAATTACCGTTCCGCCATGACCCATGGTCATTTGGAAGTGTGTTTTAGGCTACCTGTTAGCCTACTGAGTAAGCTAGTAGCCCAAAATATACAGATTAGTTTTGTTCCATACATGTTCATGCTGTTATGCAAGGGAAACAATACATATTTTGAATATCATAATATCATAATATCATACAATATGTATATATCTATCATTCTTATTGCTGGTAGATCATTTTGACTTGGTCATTTTAAGAGTCGCTCGCAAGCTAAAAAAGTGTGGGCACCCCTGCGCTACGTGGAAAATGTCAGACAACCGGGTTGGGATGCGGCGTACACATGAAATCCGACTCGACTCCAGGTGGCGCAAAGGCTCAGAGGCCGCGGGACGGTGGAGCGTCAACGCCCGACCTGCTGTTGTTCGGTGCCTGACCTCAAAGCTCCCTCTACATTAGCAGAGGGGAATCGGGGCCTCGGAGCCCGGGGAGACGAACGGGACGGGACTGGGGGGCCAAACTGGCAGGAGTCGCCGTGTTTTGGTGGCAATGAAAAATAATTTCCTCCCGAGATGGGCCCCCGGGGAGCCGGCCCCGCCCGGAGCGGAGGAGAGAAAACCGCGGCGGAGGAATCTGGAAAGAGCGGCGACTGATAACATCAGAGGGAAATGTCAAAGACAGACGGCGACGGCGGGGCCGCCGTCCTCCCGGCCTCCAATCCCGATTAGGGAGCGAATGAAACACCCGGCGTGAGTCAAACAACAGCCATTAAGGCAGGGATGTGTGGCGCAGAAATGAAGAGGAGGTGGGGGGGGCGTTTAATACGAAAACCACCCCTCTGGAGTTCGTGACGTGGATCGCGAAGTTTTCTGCGTTCCACGCGACACCCGATGAAAGGACGGCCGGTTCAAATCCCGGTTTCCGGACGATGAGGCGCGCACGCTTCGGGGCGGGGCTAAAAACCTCGTCGGCCCGGCGACGAAACAGAGAGATTCGGCGCCCGATACGGGACTTCGCCAATTGCGTGTCAGGTGTTGGTCACATGACCCGCGTTGGCCCTCAGAGTCTTCTCCAAGAGGCGGTTGTTGGAATTTAGACGCCGCCCCTCGTTTTGTTTTTTACTTTTCTTTCAACCCTGGCAATGTGACTCATTGGCCTATCTTAATTTGATCAGCTAAGTCTGCTAACGTTCTGAAGAGCCACGAGATTATGATCGTTGCTGTCAATGTCCGAGTGAACCCAGGGGTGAACCAGATGTTTAAAAACTCGGTGGAGATTTAATCAGGCCTGAAGACTCGGGACCCACAAAGCTGGGAATTCTGCCCGGCTCAGAACCACAACCCGGAAACTCTTCTTCTTCTTCTTCTTTGGGCTCATTGTCTTCCTCCATCTAACCCTTTTCTCTGCATCTAACTTCCTTTCCTCATTCCCTCCATCCACAAATCTCCTCTGGAACCTCCTACATGGCCGTTCCAGCCTCAGCATCCTTCTACTTCTAGATCTAACATGTGCCGTCCCTCTGACGGACTCTCCATCCTCGTCACTCCCAAAGAGAACCTCAGCAGCTTCACCTCGACCTCCTATCATTTCCTCTCGGTCTCTAAACCGTTGCTGATAGGATTGTCCTTCTACCCTCTAGCTAACATTAGCCCTTTTCCCAGCGTAGGAACACCGGCGGGTTCGATGAACCCTTCTCGGAACAAGGCAGTTTTTTGGTCCTTTGAGACAGAAAGGTACCAGGGACCGTGGACCTCAGTTCCTAGAACCATTGTAGCTTCTATTTCTTAGCAAGGTTTTGTTCTGGTTCAATAGGATGGAGGCACCTGGTGATTGGTGGATCTCATAAACCACACCCCTGCTTCTTGTGGACTGCAAAGCGCCGTCTTGGTAGCAAGTCAGCTGTCTTCTTGCGACAGAATGGACAGAACCCTCGAGGTCCAAGCTCTTCTGGTCTGCGATGCCCAAGAGGGGTTTCCAAGGCTCGCAGGGGAACATCAACAATCCCGCTTAGCTTAGCCTGCACTCGGGGTCGTTGGGCTGCTGGAGATGCTGGAGCCTATCGTGGCGAGAGCCGGGGTTCTCCCTGGACCGGTCACCAGTCGATCACAGGGCCACATATAGAGACATACAACTACACACCTTCTCATTCAAAACTCCGGACAATTTCGGGTCTCCAATGAACCTCCTGCACATTTTTGGACTTTGGGATGAAGGAGGAGAACCTGGAGGAACATGGAGACCCCGAAGAGAAAGACCTCCCTGTGGGGAGGACCTTCTTGCAGGGAGGCCGGAGTGCTAACCACTGTCCGCGAGTCCACGGCGTAAAGCTGGACCTTCACCGGCCACAAGGGAAGGATCCCATCACGGGGGGGAAACACTTCCTGTTTTAGAGTGGCGAGGACGCGCCGAGCGCCACCCGCTGGCCTGGGGTGGGCCGCCGCCGAACGCCGATTCTGCGCGACGGAATCCTCTGAACATCTGTCTGACTTTCCTGGAATCGGTGCCGACATCGCGCTCGCCCCTCGGCCAACCGACCGCGCCGACGTCGTTAGAACAAAAGAAAATATCCAAATCGCAGATGTGTGCGTGTTTTTTTCCTTTTGTTAAACGAACAGAATTAGACAGGGTGACTTCGTGCGGACGCCCCCCCCCCCCCCCCCCCCCCCCACCCCCCCTCACA
>CAAKHD010002219.1:10178-22498 GCA_901007705.1 Fistularia tabacaria
CAGCCCGGCTTGGGCGGGGGGCGGGGCGCGGGCGCCCATGCCGGCCTCGCTGCGGAAGCGCAGCCAAAAGGCCCCGCCCCCCGGGGGGGAAACGGGGGGGGGGGGAAGGGGGGGTCTTGTGGGGTCAGGGGGGGGTCATGTGGGGTCAGGTGCGGTCAGGCGGGGGTCAGGCGGGGTCATGTGGGGTCATGTGGGGTCATGTGGGGTCATGTGGGGTCATGTGGGGTCATATGGGGGTCAGGGGGGGTCATATGGGGGTCAGGTGGGGTCAGGGGGGGTCGGCGGCGGCTTGGCCGTACCTCCTCCCCGCCGGACCACGAGTGTCTCTTCTGCTCCTCCAGCTCCTGCAGACGACGCCGCTTAGACGCCTCCTTGGCCTCCTTGGCCTCCCGGTCCACGTTCTCCTGCAGGGAGGACAGGAAGGGACAGACGTTCCTCTGTGGAACCTCAAGGACGTCTTCATAAGGACGATGGTCAGCAGGTCCTCACCTTCTGTCTCACCCTGGAACATCATCTGACCCATCTGAGAACAACTTTAGAACATCCCTCTAACCTGAGAAGATCCCTCTTACCTGAGAAGATCCCTCTAACCTGAGAAGATCCTTTTAACCCGAGAAGATCCCTTTAACCTGACAGAGATGTTGTGTAGATGTTGCATGGACGTTGAGAATATTTTTTGGTGAGATCATGGAGGTTTCATGGATGGTAACCTCTGAATGTTAGATGTTGTGAGGAAGTTGTGTAGATGTTCTGTGGATAAAGTTTAGAGGTTGCTGAGATGTTGTTTAGATGTTGCATGGAGGTCATGTGGACATTGTGAATAATTTGTGTGGTCAGATCAAGGAGGTTCCTCTGGATGTTAGATGTTGTGCAGATGTTATGAGGATGTTATTTAGATGTTGTATGGACAGTGTGTAGCTGTTGTGTGGACGTTGTTTAGAAGTTGCTTAGATGTTGCATGGAGGTTGTGTAGATGTGTGGATGTCGTGAATATCAGGTCATGAAGGTTTCATAGATGGTTAGATGTTGTGTAGATGTTGTTTAGATGTTGTGTGGTGGTGTGAGGGAGGTTTCTTGGATGGTGACCTCCAGATGTCAGATGTTGTGGAGCTGTTGTGTGGTTGTTCATGGAGGTTTGCTAGATGTTGTGTTCCAGTCACTCATGGACCCCTCAACCGATCAGCCGTCACCATGACAGCGGTGTCACCACCGTGGACGGACCAAAGGTGAGTGCGAGCACCTTGACGGCGGCGCTGAAGCGGCAGCAGAAGGAGTGGAAGATGGAGAAGCACTCGTCCAGCCTGAAGGAGGCGCTGTCCTCGCACAGGAAGTCCATCAGCTGCTTCCCTTCCTGCTGCAGCTGCTGGCGGGCGCTGCGCAGCCCAGACATGGCCGCCGCCGCCGCCTGCGGGGCGTCACACGGTCCGGGTTAGTGACCACCAATACTACCGCCGCTGCAATACTGCTAGACGAGTACTACTAGGACTAGTCAGATGGAACAGTACTACTACTCGTATGGTGTGTCCTAAGTGTACTGCAAGCTTGTCCCAGTGGTGTCAAAAGTATCCTCCAGCTGTGTGCCAGCTGTGTCCCAGGTGTATCGTAGGTGCGTCCCAGGTGAGTCCCCAGTGTGTCCCTGCTGTGTCAAGGGTACGTCGTATCCTGTGGTCCAGGTATGTCTGAGACGTGTCCAGTATTTGTTCCGGGTGGAGCCTAGGTATGTTCCCAGTGTTTCTAAAGTGTGTCCCAGGTGTCTCAGGTGTGTCCCAGGTGTGTTCCCAGAATGTCAAAACTCTGTCCCTGGCTTGCTCCAGGTGCTTTCCTGGTGTGTCCCAATAATATGTCCCAGCTGTCTCATGGGTACATCATAGGTGTGTCCCAGATGAGTCCCAGGTGTATCTAAGGTGTGTCTTAGTTGAGTCCCAGGTGTGTCCCAGGTGTTCCTCACCTGCAGGAAGTCCTCCAGCTGTGGGAGCAGCTCTACGTCCCCCCGGACTTTCTCCTCCACCGAGCGTGTGCGGGACGCTAGCAACTGGAGCTCGGTGTCAAGCGTTTCCATGGAAACCCTGGAGGAAGGGTAGCGTTACCGAGGCTCTGCTGGGATGTCCTCGGGGGGGGGGGGGTGTCTCACCTGGACGCCGCCTGGATGTGAAGCAGCTTGAGAGGGAAGTCCAGCAGGCCGGGGTCGGTCCTCTGCGCCTCCTGGTGGACGGACAGGTCAATCAGGTGTGGGGGGGCAGGAGGGGCGGGGCTTCAGGGGGCGGGGCTTCAGGGGAATCACCTGACCTGAGCGACGAAGTGCAGCAGGTTCATCCCAGGCCGGTTGGCCTTGGTGTCGCCGAGGGACAGCAGGGACGACAGCTGGAAGCCTGCAGCGTTCCCTGAGGAGCATCCCTGGAACACAACCACACCACACCTCCTGAAGCACCTCCACATGCACCTCCTGAGGCACCTTATTATTCCCCACTTATGACTGTGTAACGCCCGCCTGATGGACCTTCTCTACATCTCCTGCCTTCTCCTCTGCTGGGTTCTACTTCCCTCAGTGGTGCAGGTGGAGATGAAGCAGCCTTGCAGGACTGGAGAAGGTTCTTCAGGCAGGTGTTCTACTCAAGGCTGGGAATAACGTGAGGGGACTCACAGCGTTCAGGATGTTCCCCGCCTGAAGAACCAGGTGAAGAACCGAGTGAAGCTCCTGGCAGGTCATCACCTCTGTGGGCCCAACACACACACACACACACACACACACACACACACACACACACACACACACACACACACACACACACACACTCAATATAGTCTGTCATCTAAAAACAAAAAACCTCACAATAATCTGACGATCAGATTACATGATCGTCAGATTATTGATTATTGATTATTATTATTATTATTATTATTATTATTGATTATTATGAGATGATGACATGATGAGATGAGCAGATTATGGGATGATGATGTGATCAGATTATGGAATGATGAGATGATCAGATGATGAGAAGATGAGATGAAGAGACTGGATGAAGAGCAGGAACAGGGTGCGCTGCTGCCTGTGGCCACCAGGGGGCGGGGTTGAGCCAGCTGCCCGATCACCGCCGCCCTCAGGCTGAAGAGCAACTATGACCTTTGACCTGACGATGGACCCCGGCTTCTTTCCCCATGGAAACCTTCCCACGGCTTCACACCAAAATTTAATCTAATATTTAACATCATATTTACTGTAACATTGAATTTGAAGGCGGCCTCAGACAGGAAGTGCGAGGCTCGGGTTCACACGTGGCTAAAAATAGCGCGGGTGTCGGCGCCGTGGAGACGGAGGCGTCGGAGGCGTCTTCACCGCGACGCTCTCGTCCCGACGTCCCGGCCTCCGCTTGGCCATCTTGAAAAAAAACCTTCCTATTCCCTGATCAATCAATGTATTGATAAGGCGGCGCGTCGTGGGGGGGGGGGCGGAGTCACCCTTGGTGGCGGCGCGGAGCAGACGGACGTCGGCCCTCATGGCGTCGCAGGACGCGGGAAGCTCCTCCCTCAGCAGCAGGGCGTCCACCCGCAGGGCGAAGCTGAGGAAACACACACACACTGAGGAAGCGGGAAGGAGGCGGCCTCCACACGGCAGGGGTCAAAGGTCGCTCACCTGGGCACCTGGATCAGCAGCCGCATGAAGGAGTCGGCCAGAGGGAGTCTGGAGACGTCGCCCTGGAACATCTGCAGCTTCTTCACCTGGGAGGAGACGCCGTCACAGCCCTGTGTGTGTGAGTGAGTGTGTGTGTGTGTGTGTGTGTGTGTGTGTGTGTTGAGTGTGTGTGTGTGTGTGTGTGTGTGTGTACCTCCTCCTCGTCCGGCAGCAGCTTCATCAGCTCCCTCAGAGGTTCTGCCCCAAACGCCTGACTGTTTCCATGACGAAGGTCATCAATGATCAGCTGATTGGACCTGTGGATCGGAACCCGATCAGCAATCAATATTTCACTATTGATGATGGATACATACATACATACGTATATATATATATATATATATATATATGGATACATATACATTTAAATATATAATCCAATATATATTCCACAGATTTCATCAATGACTTTCAGCCAAAGTAAGAACTGATCTGCCTGAATCCTCCAACTCCAGACTGATCAATAGATCCATCCTCTAATCAACTGATTGATGGTGGAACGTGTGTGTGTGTGTGTGTACAATATGTGTGTGTGTGTGTGTGTGTGTGTTCTGCCCTGCCTTGGCAGCCCGCAGTAACACGAGCCGCCCGTCACCTCCATGTGCCAGTGTTTGCTAAGCAGAGCCTGAACACACACACACACACACTCACACACACTCACAGGGGCATTGAGAGGGAGGAGATGAGGTGAAGTCGGGGTGAAAGGTGAATCAGAAGCCGATCGGATCAGAATCAATACTGATCAATAAACGTTTCCCGCTGGAAGATCAAAGGCTCCGGTGAGCTTTGATGTCAGATGAAAGGGTTTGATGAGTCACCTTTTGAAGTGTTTGAGGAAAATCCCCACGGTCATACTTCTCCTGGAGTCCAGCACCGCCTCCTGAACACACACACACACACACACACATAAGAGAAGATAATACTTCATTGATCTCCATCGGGAAAATACAGGAATAATAATTATGATAATAATAATAATCATTATTAATAATAATAATTAATAATAATGCACACACATATATGAAACACACATACACAATACATTATACACACACACTCACACAGATAATACACACATAATACATAATACACACACACACACACACACAATATAATTCACACATAATACATAATACACACACACACACACTGACCTGCCCCCTGCTCTTCCGGCCCCCCCCCCTGGCCTTGGCCCCCCCGGTCCCCGTGGAGCTCCTGGAGCAGAAGAGCTCCTGGACCGTCCGGACGTCCATCAGGTGGCGCCGTGCGGGTCCCTGGGTCCACAGGTTGCTCCGCCCCCGCACCTGCACCACAAGGACCGTGTGACATCACTTCCTTGGCGGGGAGGGGGGGTGGGGGGGTGGTTCTCCCGCTGAAGAACGCGGAACATCTACCTGTTCCACAGGGATGGTCTTCCAGAAGAAGGCGCGGACGCCGGTCTTCCTGGGACCCGAGGGGTCTCCCGGTCCGCGCGGCAGGGGCGGGGGAGGCGGGGGGGGGGGAGGGGGGGGGGGAGGAGGGGGGGGAGTCGTCGCCGCGGCGACGGCCACATCGTCATCACGGAGGGAGAAAGTCCAGCTGTCATTGGCCGGTGAGACGCTGCCCATCACGTGCATCACCACGGCAACGGGCCGCCATGATGAGGGGGGGGGCTTCCGGCCAGGCGACGGGTCATCGTCATGGAGACATCAGAGGTCAAAGGTCACGGCGATCTGAGGACACAAAACATGTTTCCCAGTGGTTTACCTCAGAACATCAGGAGAACATCAGGAGAACGTCAAGAGACAGTCCAGAGAACGTCAGGATGTGACTGATGAGGATGAGAAGATGTAGAGACCCGTTGCGAGAACATCGAGAGAACATCAGGAGAACATCTAGACTGGTTGACAGAAGAGGGAACGGGACCTCCGATGAGATTCCGGAGACTCGGAGGTTCTCTGGCTGAGAAGACACTGCTGTTTGAATGGGAACCCCAGAGGAACCCTCCAGAAGCTTGAAACGACCGCTGTGTGCGTCTGTGTGAGTGTGAGTGGCGTTGCCATGCGTTGCCGTGGTAACCGGTCCACTTACAGTCACAGAGCAACTTCTAAACAATAGAGGTTTGTTTACTTGGCAGTCAGTGTGTGTGTGTCTGTGTGAGAGTGTGTGTGTGTGTGTCTGTGTGTGAGAGTGTGTGTGTCTGTGTGAGAGTGTGTGTGTGTGTGTGTCTCTGTGAGAGTGTCTGTTTGAGAGTGTGTGTGTCTGTGTGAGAGTGTGTGTGTGTGTGTGTGTCTGTGTGAGAGTGTGTGCGTGTGTGAGTGAGTCTGAGTTTGTGTGTGTGTGTGTGTTTGAGCGTGTGTGAGAGTGTGTGTGTGTGAGTGAGAGTGTGTTTGAGTGTGTGTGTGTGTGTGTCCAGATGAAGTCATGTGACCGCGTCGTAAAAATAGCCGCGGCCTCCATTCAGCGGAGGCTCTGATTGGTTAACGAGGGTGAGCAGGCTGGGGAATGGGGCTAAGCTCCGCCCCCTGCTTCATTAGCAAACTCTCCTCATTCATCTCTCCATCTTCCATCCTTCCATCCCTCCACACATTCCTGCAGCTGACCCCGATCGAGACACAGGCTCGGTCCTCCACAGCACCTCCTCCATCCTCTCCTCCGTGTCCACGTGCTGTGGTTCTTCTGGAGGAGCCTGGTCTGCTCCAGGTTCTCCAGGAGAACCCTGAAGACCTGAGACTGCTCCTCCGTTCCCGCCGAAGATCAATACGTCAACCAACGTCTGCTGAAAGCAGGAGACCGGCGTCACCCGTCTGTGACCTTTGACCTCACGTGGAGCGCTCAACGTCTTTGCGTGCGACTGACAGGTGTGTGTGTGTGTGTGTGTGTGTGTGTGTGTCTCTGGAAAAACACAGACGGACAAAAGTCACAATGTGCTGACAAATATTTACACTACAAATTCATCACACACACCCTGAGGGCACACACACACACACACACACACACACACACACACACACGCCCTGCAAGCTGTGCAGGACCAACACACACCTCCCACCCCGCACTTGTCTGCTTGTCTCACACACACACTCACACACACACACACACACACACACCTGTCAATCATTGTCCTGATTTCAATGAATCGACTTTATTACTTTTTAAAGGTGTTTCTTTTAACACCTCGTTCTTGTATTTTGTGTCTGAGATGGTTTGGACGTGGACAGAGGAGGGATGGAGGAGATCTGGGTGGAGATCCAGAGGGAGGTCCAGAGAGGGAGGAGAGGAGGAGGAGGAGAGGAAGAGGAAGGAGAGGAAGAGGAGAGTCTGCGGTGCAGGAGAAGAAGTGATGATTCGCAGGGAAAGAATGGCGTCTCACAGCAGATCCTCCAGGAAAGTTTCCATCCCAGCGTCTGAGGTTGGTTTCCAGACCGCAGAACTCTTCATCCTCCTCCTCCTCTTCCTCCTCCTCCTCATCCCCATCTTCTTCACACGTCCGTGTGTGAAGCCCTGGCTGAAGGTGGAGGAGATGTTGTCCATCAGAAACCTTCTCAGAGAAGGTCCTCCGACGTCCGCTCTTACTCTGGAAAGGTGTTGGTGGGGACTTCCTGTCCGCCTGCTTCTGATTGGCTGCCGCGTCTCTCGTCGTCCTCTGAGTCAAACCGATTGGACCGGCCGTCTCTGCGCTCCTTCGTTGCCATGGAAACGTCAAGGGGGGGGTTCAAGAGTGCAACGGGCTGTCGCCATGGCAACAGAGACGTCGCCCCCCCCAAGCCCCGATCCCAAATGTCACGGGGGGGGGGGGGGGTCACATGACCACGGACATCTGAGGAGGTACATCACCAACGATGGAGTACTGGAAGGAGTACTCGTAGGAGTACTCGTCCGATACGCCGCAGCGGCAGTAACAGTATGAGTTGTGGTGGTAATATTCGCAGTAGTAGTACATCTTTGAGTATCTTCTGAGGAGAGAACATGGAGCTTCTCTGCTTTTCCACATGGAAACTTCTGGAGGTCCAGGAAGCCCAGCGACACACACACATGCATACACACAGTACTTCTACTGCCCCATGAGTACTTCTACTGCTCCACCAGTACTTCTACTGCTCCACCAGTACTTCCACTGCTCCACCAGTACTTCTACTGCTCCACGAGTACTTCCACTGCTCCACCGGTACTTCTACTGCCCCATGAGTACTTCTACTGCCCCATGAGTACTTCTACTGCTCCACGAGTACTTCCACTGCTCCAACAGTACTTCCACTTCTCCACCAGTACTTCTACTGCCCCATGAGTACTTCTACTGCTCCACAAGTACTTCCACTGCTCCACAAGTATTTCTACTGCTCCACCAGTACTTCTACTGCTCCACCAGTACTTCTACTGCTCCACCAGTACTTCTACTGCTCCACCAGTACTTCTACTGCTCCACGAGTACTTCCACTGCTCCACCAGTACTTCTACTGCTCCATGAGTACTTCTACTGCTCCACCAGTACTTCTACTGCTCCACCAGTACTTCTACTGCTCCACGAGTACTTCTACTGCTCCATGAGTACTTCTACTGCTCCACGAGTACTTCTACTGCTCCATGAGTACTTCTACTGCTCCACCAGTACTTCTACTGCTCCACCAGTACTTCTACTGCTCCACCAGTACTTCTACTGCTCCACCAGTACTTCTACTGCTCCACCAGTACTTCTACTGCTCCACCAGTACTTCTACTGCTCCACCAGTACTTCTACTGCTCCACCAGTACTTCTACTGCTCCACCAGTACTTCTACTGCTCCACGAGTACTTCCACTGCTCCATGAGTACTTCTACTGCTCCGCCAGTACTAATACTGCTCCACCAGTACTTCTACTGCTCCACCAGTATTTCTAATGCTCCATGAGTACTTCCTCTGCTCCGCCAGTACTTCTACTGCTCCGCCAGTACTTTTACTGCTCCACCAGTAGTAGAAGTACTCCTGCTGCTGTGGAAGTACTGTTGGTGCAGTAGAAGTACTCGTTGCGCAGTAGAAGTACTCCTGCTGGTGTGGAGGACCAGGCTGGATTCTCCTCCTCTGCCCTCCAAAGTTTCTTCTTGCTGAAAGTGAGGGGCTCAATCACGTGGGATCTTCTGGACGTCCGCGGGAGAAGCCGACGTGACGTCCGCGCCGTGTTTTGACGTCCGTGGACGAACCGTGCGTCCACGGCGCCGTGCGGGCGCGGCGCGCGGAAAAAAAACAGGAAAGCGAACGGAGTCCGGCGCCGCTGACCCCGCGGGGCGGCGGGCGCGCCGAACCCGCGGCGCCGCCGGTGATCGGACCGGAGGGGACGCGCGAGAACACCGACACGCGCACGCGCGATAAACATGGAAAAAGTACCGGAGGCGGAACCCCCCCCCCAACTCACCGGTCCGGTGCGCTCCGGGCTCCGGGAAGTCCGTGCGCCGAACTCCGTTGAAAAAACGATGGATTTAAGAGCGAGTCTTCACCGCGGCTCCGGAGGCGTCCGGCGGGGACGCGCACTCACTGCGTGTGTGTGTGCGCGCGGAGGGGTGGGGGGGGGGAGCTGAGCTGCGCATGCGCGGCTGCTCAGGTGGACGGAAACGTTATTAAGTGTAAATGAGAATGTGTGTGTGTGTGTCAGCGAGAGCATGTGTTTAGGTGAGATAGTGTGTGTGTGTGTGTGTGTGTGTGTGTGTGTGTGTGTGTGTGTGTGTGAGAGAGAGAGAGAGAGAGAGTGTGTGAGAACGTGTGTTTAGGTGAGATTGTATGTATGTGTGTGTGTATGTCAGTGAGTATAAGTTTGTGTCAGTGTGTATGTGTGTTTAGGTGAGATTGTGTGTGTGTTGGTGTGAATGTGTGTGTATGTTCATGAGAGTGTGTTAGTGATGTGTGTATTCGTGTGTGTCAGAGTGAATGTGTGTGTATTTCAGCTAGTGTGTGTGTGTATGTGTGTGTGAGTGAGAGCATGCGTTTAGATGAGATTGTGCGTGTGTGTGTTGGTTTGTTCGAGGGTGGGTGTGTGTGTGTGTCAGTGAGACCGTGTGTTTAGTTGAGATAGTGTGTGTGTGTGTGTGTGTGATAAAGCGTGCACGTGCCCCGCCCTGCACACACTGGTGTTGAGGACCAGCCTCCTCCAGACGTCCAGGATGGATCTTCAGGATCCCAAGCATCTCTCCTGCTTCCTGTGACTGATGATGTCAGAAGGTGTGTGTTTCCAGCCATCATCTGGATCCGAGCAGGTCCTCCACCGACCACCTGGACCCGCGTCTCCTCCATGGTTCTGCTGACCTTCATGGCCACACCAGACGCCCCCTGCTGGCAGACACAGGAAATACAGGACACGCATTCACTCATCCAGGGGTTCAGTCACTCACTCATTCATTTATTCACTTATTCATTCATTCATCCATTTATTCAGTCATTCATTCAGTCATACATTCATACACTTATTCATTCATTCAGTCATTCATTAAGTTATTCATTATTACACTCATCCATTCACTCTTTCATTCCCTCACTGATTCATTCACTACTTTACTCATTCATTCATTCAGTCATTTTTTCCATGATTCACCCACTCATTCACTCATCCTTTCACATGTTCATTCAGCAAGTGGATCACTCATTCATTCATTCACTCATTCATTCATTCATTCGTTCACTGAGTTACTTATTCCTTCACTCATCCATTCACTCAGCCTCGGCCCCGCTTCCGCCCTGTTTCCATGGAGACGGGAGGCGGGCAGGAGGTGACCACGGTGACACACACACACACACACACACACACACACTCACGGAGCCATTATTATGGGCTGTGTGTGTGTGTGTGTGTGTGTGTGTGTGTGTGTGTGTGTGTGTCAACATCCAACCCCGACCCCCCCTGGACGTTGTAGGTGGGGGGGGTCAGAGGCCAAAGCTGCAGATCGCCGTGGGAAACTGCGCTGACGGGGGCCAATCAGAGGCCGGAACCAAAGGTTGCCGGGTTGCCACGGCGATGAGGGCCCCTGTGTTGTGATAGAAACAGTCACCAGATGCCGAGGACGGACGACTACACATACACACACACACACATGAACACAAACATACGCACACACTCACACACACACACACTCCCACACACTCACACACACATTGATCCCCAATGACTGACAGCTCAAGGCTTCCCGCAGACATGGCGCCCTCTGCTGGTGGATGTGGGAAACGCACGTGACCTTTGACCCCACCAGAGCAGCTGCCTTCACACCTGTGAACCAGGGATGTGACAGGCCTATTGACCACTGATTATTGATCGCTGATTATTGATCACTGATTATTGATCACTGATTATTGATCACTGATTGTTGATCGCTGATTATTGATCGCTGATTATTGATCTCCGATTATTGACCACTGAGGATTGATCGCTGATTATTGCCCAGAAGCAGCACAGTGTCAGAATGTTCTGAGTTTACTGTGATGTTCCAGAACATGGAGAGAACCCAGCAGAACTGAACCCTGTGCAGAGCTGATGTTCTGCCCCTGTGTGTCCACCAGGTTCTCCCAGACCAGAAGAGGAGGAGGAGGAGGAGGAGAAGGAGGTCTCCTCAGCCACCTGGACGAGGACCCCCTGGGAGAGCAGGGTCTCCTCAGGAGGATACTTCTGATCACCCTATAAAATGAAATGCCAGGAGAAAACTGGGTGGAGCCGGAGACGGTAGAGAGAAGAGGAGGAAGAGGAAGCTGAGAAGAAGAGGCAGAAGGAGAACGTGAGGAACCCACGGCCACCCGTCCTTCTGCTCTACCTTCACAGCTCCCACTGCCTCCTGCTGAGGTCCACCATTGCAGCCCACCACCAAGACCTTCAACACTCTGACCTCCAGGCTTCATCACCGTGGCAACCACAGTCTTCATCACTCTGACCTCCAGGCTTCATCACCGTGGCAACTGGAGTCTTCATCACTCGAACCCCCCCAGTCCTAATCACCGTGGCAACCGGAGTCTTCAACACTCTGACCTCCAGTCTTCATCACCGTGGCAACCGGAGTCTTCAACACTGATCCAGATCAACTGGCATAGATCTGGATCAGTGGCCACCAACTGGACACACACACACACACACACACACACACACACACAGATACATATACACAAGGATAAACAAACTGACATACAGAGAAACACACACACACACACACACACACATATGAATGGATGGGTATTTTACTCACTAATCTGCACATTTCCCATGATGCCTGTGTGTGTGTGTGTGAGTGTGTGTGTCTGTGTGTGTGTGTGTGTCAGCAGGTGTGTAAAAGTGTGTAACTGTGCTTGAAAAATGTGTGTGTTGTGCTGAGAGGATTAATCTAAAAGGCGTGTTCTTGTGTGCGACACAGACACACACACACAAACACACACACACAAACACAGACACACACACACACACACACACACACACACACACACACACACACACATGGATGGGTATTTTGCTATTTTCCTGACGCCACATCACTAATCTGCACATTTCCCATGATGCCTGCGTGTGCGTGTGTGTGTGTGTGTGTGTGTGTGTGTGTGTGTGTGTGTGTGTGTGTGTGTGTGTGTGTGTGTGTGTGGGGGAGGGGGGGGGGGGGGGGCGGGGGGGGGGGGGGGGAGGGGGAGGGGAGGTGGAGAGGGGGGGGGGTTTGAGGGAGAGGGGGAGAA
>CAAKHD010002220.1:1253-12212 GCA_901007705.1 Fistularia tabacaria
TGTGTGTGTGTGTGTGTGTGTGCGTGCGTTTTTGTGTGTGTCTGACAGATGTCAGTCATCTCAGGTCAGATCATCTGATGGTGATTCTGTGTGTGTGTGTGTGTGTGTGTGTGTGTGTGTGTGTGTGTGTGTGTGTGTGCCCGTGGGACCACGTGTAGGCATCAAAAAGGGCTGTTTTTTTTTTCCTTTGCTCTTTAAACAAAAGTGGGACGTGCTAAATAAAACCGCCGCCATCTTTGACGGCGGCCCGACGGGCAGATGTCGGCGCTCCTCGAGGCTAAAAATGACACACACACACTCTCTCACTCACACACACACACACACACACACACACACACACTCCAGGGTTGGCTTCCTTTGTTCTGATTCTGGATGATCAGGAAAGACAACGCGGTTTTCTAAGGATGATCAGTAAAGGCAGCGTTTCCGTGACGCCCCGCCCACGTGAGCCCGCCTCCCCGGAACCCGTGGGCGCATTGTTGCCGAGACGACAGCCCCCGCCGTTGTCCGCCTCCCGTCACGTCCCGGACGCCGTCACCGAACCTTTTGTCGGTTCTGACGGGTCTTGAATGAGGCGGAACAAAGACTCCGCCCACAGAATGCTCCCGGCGGTTTCAAGATGGCGGACGGGGATCTCTTGAACCGTCGCTTCTGCTCACCGGCCGATGTCTGATTGCAGCCACGGTGTTCCTGGAGTTCTGGAAGAGGAGGAGGGCCGAACTGACCTACGACTGGGACCTCATCGACTGGGAGGAGGAGGAGGTAGGCCGCTGTCGTCGCCCCCGACGACCCCCGCATATTCGCGGATGGCCAAGCTCACGCCCGAGTGCGTTTGCGTTCCAGGAGGAGCTCCGGCCTCAGTTCGAGGCCAAGTACTCTCGAGTGGAGCGAGTCAACCCCATCTCCGGGAGGCCCGAGCCGTTCCAGCCTTTCTCCGACAAGCTGAGCCGGCTGATGGTGTCCGTCTCCGGGATTTTCTTCATGGTAACGAGCGACCCCAGGTTGCCCGGGGCGACCCCGGGCTGGGTCATCTGGGCTACCAGGGGTCACCTAAGCGGCCCAGGGTTGCCCAGGTGACCCGGGCTGGCTGACCCGCGGATAATCTGATCACCTTCGCGACGCTGTCGTTGGAGACGCGTATCCTGCGGGCAGCGGCTCCAGAGCGCCCCCTGCTGGACAGAGCGTGTTCGGCGCCGCTCCGACACGTTCATCAGCTTCTCCTCCTTGTCTCCACGCCTGACCCTCGGCCCCCCAGATCTCCCTGGTGCTGACGGCCGTCTTCGCCGTGGTGGTCTTCCGGCTCATCGCCATGGAGAAGTTCGCCTCCTTCAACTGGCACTTTGTGAAGAAGAACTGGCAGTTCGCCACCTCCGGCACCGGCGTCTGCATCAACTTCATGATCATCATGTCTCTGAACGTGGTGGGTGTCCAGACACATTCCAGCAGACATTTGTTTAGTTCTTGGTTCCAGGAAGTGCCAGCTAGAAACACTCACGACCCCTTGCCTCCCCACACCATTGATGCTTCGCATCTGCTCTGGTCCTCGCAGGTCTACGAGAAGGTGGCCTACCTGCTGACCAACTTGGGTGAGTGCCGGCCGGCGCCCTACGTTCTTGCCATGATTCAAATGAGACCGGCGCGGCTCGCGTTTGTTTATGTCCGCCGCACCTCCCCAGAGCACCCGCGGACCGAGTCCGAGTGGGAGAACAGCTTCGCTCTCAAGATGTTCCTGTTCCAGTTCGTGAACTTGAACAGCTCCACCTTCTACATCGCTTTCTTCCTGGGGAGGTAGGCCGGCCGCCGACCCCCCGCCAGAATTAATGAGGGCTCTTTTTTTTCTGCGCGGAGCTGTTTTGTCTCAACCTCCCGTGTCCAGACGCCTGCCAAGACCCTCCCACCAGATGTTTCCAAACACAAGCAGCAGGATGTTCTCAAACCGGTCCAATTATCACCTCCGACCGTCTCCTCGCTGCTCGGAGTCCGTATGCGAGGCGCCGCCACTCACCCTCTCCCCCTCCGCCCAGGTTCGCCGGCAGACCCGGGAAGTACAACAAGCTCTTCGACCGCTGGCGGCTGGAGGAGGTGAGGTGATTCATCTCCGCGCCGGCTCAGGCGAATTGCCGCGGTCCTCACCTTCTAATGGGCGAAGCAGGAAGCAGCTTGTGTTGATGGCTGTCTCTCCGCGCAGTGTCACCCCAGCGGCTGCTTGATCGACCTGTGCCTGCAAATGGGCGTCATCATGTTCTTCAAGCAGATCTGGAACAACTTCATGGAGCTGGGCTACCCGTAAGCACCGCCCCCCCTGACCCGTGAGGCTGGAAGGCGCCCGGCGGCTGACTTGGCCTCCCCACGCAGGTTGCTGCAGAACTGGTGGTCCCGCAGGAAGATCAAGAAGGGCGGCGGAGGAGGCCAGAACGTGGAGAGCAAGATGCAGCTGCCGCAGTGGGACAAGGACTGGAACCTGCAGCCCATGAACGCCCACGGCCTGGTGGACGAGTACCTGGAAATGGGTAAAAGTCCTCCACGTGTTCCGTTTCTTCTTCTTCCCTCCTGGAAGGCGCGTCACGGCTCTTTGCGGTCCCCGCAGTGCTCCAGTTCGGCTTCACCACCATCTTCGTGGCGGCGTTCCCCCTGGCGCCCCTGCTGGCTCTGCTCAACAACATCATCGAGATCCGCCTGGACGCCTACAAATTCGTCACCCAGTGGCGGCGGCCGATGCCCGCCCGGGCCACCGACATAGGTCGGCGCCCCTTCCCTCGGACACCTTCTTGACCTCCTTGCCCATTCGTGGAGAAAGGCCCCGTCGCTCCTTGTGCTCCACCGAACACCCTTGTTGTCCTCCACCAGGTATCTGGCACGGGATACTGGAGGGGATCGGCGTGCTTGCGGTCATCACCAACGCCTTCGTCATCGCCATCACGTCCGACTACATCCCGCGCTTTGTCTACGCCTTCAAGTACGGTCCGTGTGTGGACAAGGGGCGCCACCACCTGGACGAGTAAGCCAATAGGAAGAGGGGAAAACACCGCGGCGGCGCTTGGCGTGACGGCCGCCTCTCTCTCTCTCTCCCCTCCAGGTGTCTGCGAGGCTACATGAACAGCAGCCTCTCCGTGTTCGACATGAGCGAGCTGAAGAACAGCAGCAAGTCCGGGTACTGCAGGTACCGCGACTACCGAGCGCCGCCCTGGAGCGTCGTGCCCTACGAGTTCACCCTGCAGTTCTGGCACGTCCTGGCCGCCAGGCTGGCCTTCATCATCGTCTTCGAGGTCAGTGGGCTCGGGTTCACGGGGAGCTTCTGCCGGACGGCGCTGATCTGTCTTTGCGAAAAACCAGTAGAATCCCACAAGTGCTCTGTGGTCGGGTCCAGAAGTTTAGCTCGGATCCGTCCCAGGTTTCTTTTTTTCACGTGGACGCCTGTCCTCTGCCGAGAGCTGACTGTTGCATGCTGGGTACATTTTCCGGTTGTCCTTCCAGCACCTGGTGTTCGGCATCAAGTCCTTCATCGCGTACCTCATCCCCGACATGCCCAAGGACCTCTGCGACCGGATGCGGAGGGAAAAGTACCTGATGCAGGAGATGATGTACGAGGCGGAGCTGGAGCACCTGCAGAAGGAGAGGAAGAAGAACGGGAGGCGCTATCACCACGAGTGGCCTTAGCCTGACCCTCACGTCTCCTCCCTCCTCCACCGCCCCGATCAGCTGATTCACACCAAAGACACCCCGACCCCGACCACTCCCCGGCCATCTGCTCCGCGCCCAGCGTCGGCACCGCTCGTTGCTTCCCCCCCGGCGCCGCCGCCACCCTCGCCCGGTTCGTTCTTCGGGTTTCCATGGCGGCGCCACGGTTTCCACGGCGGCGGTGGCGACGCCTGCGTGAAACTGTATTGTTTACTATGCAGACGGAGGGCTGCGACTCGCCCCCCGCTCTCTTCACCTCACCCGTCTTGCACTCTCTGTGTGGCAGCTAGCACTCCGCTCTCACCCCCTACGCTAACCCTACTTCCTGTTTCGCCCGCTCATAGCGGCCATGCGCGCCTCATAGCGCTCCTCGTGGCGCGGCGGCGTCGCCACAAAGTCTTCGTGTCGTGGCGGAGGCGGCGCCCGTCCAGAACGCATGCATGCCCGTTTCCCTCCCTGACAGATACTCCTCTGGTCTCGATGCCTGCTGTGTGCGCCATGTCACGTGCGTGTCCATCGATCCATGCCGCCGCCGAGCTTGACTGCCTTGACGTTTTTCGGAGACGTGAAGTTTTGCGTTTTGACCTGTGCCTACCGTCGTGCGTCATCGCCGCCGCCGCGTCACCGGCGTCACGTGTGCCTGCTCTGTGCTGCACGTGCTCATTTGAATGCAACAGATATCCTCTTTCTGTCTTCTCGTCCCGCTGGTCGATCTCCCGCAAACCCCTCGAACTCTCCCGAGCGCTGGATTTGCCCGTCACGCCGCCTCCTCGCCGCGACCCGGGCCGCCCGCGCTGTAACGCGACTCCCTCCGTTGCGAGCGAGCCTCTTCCGCCCGTCGGCCTGCTTCTCATTTCCCGCTTGAGCCTCTCGAGAAAGGTTTGAGCGTCTGGACGGCGCAGGCATACCTGTGGCTTGGACGTTCCCTCTCCGGAGAACATCCCTCCACGGTTCCCCCCCGCCGGGCCCTCTGGCAACGGACGCTGCGTCCCAACGCCTCATTGGTCGGTTCGGTCGCGGCGCGGACTCCTCACGACGACGACGACGACTCCAGGGAACCGTTAGCGACGTCCATCGGACATCGGAGTGTGACCGTGTGTGTGTGCGCGCGCGTGTGTGTGTTTGTGTGTGTGTGTGTGTGTGTGTGTGTGTGTGTGTGTGTGTGTGTGTGTGTGTGTGTGTGTGTGTGTGCGCACAATGGAAAGACGCTACTCCAGGGTGAACAACGTCATGATATTTTGCACAAAAACCCATCGTCTAAAACTGTTTCCTTTCCTCTGTATATATGTTTTTCGATGCTTTTCTTTCTTTTTCTACTCTCTCTCTCTCTCTCTCTCTCTCTCTCTATCTCTCTTTCTCTGTCCCTCTCCAGCCTGTTCCCGCCCTTCGCCCAGAAAACGAAGCGTCCACATTTCTCAGGTGTCCTCTGAATGTTTGCAGACGATTCTGTGGTTTTTAACCGTGATTTTATTTGATTTTTTTCTAAGATGCAATCGAAGGCTTCCTCTTTTTTTGGGGGGGGGGGGTTTCGTCACGTGTCTGCTGACATGCGTGGTAGCGTTAGCTAACGTCGACTGCTTAAAAAAAAGACAGAAAAAAGACATTGTACATTGGACGACGCGATGTGGACCGCAGATGTGGAACATGTCCCTTTGCTTCAAGTTGGAGATCTTGTAACTGACGTTTGTTTTCAGGCGCCGCCTGGCGCCGTGCACTTTTTCTCTTTTCAAACCTCCCTCCAGCCGTTTTTGGAGGGGGAGGCGGGGAGGAGCTCTCCTTCCCCGCTATGTGAACAATGAAAATCTATGCATGTCTTCGTCCCCGAGCTGCGCTCCCTCCTCTTCGGCGGGACTCGATGTGCTGCGCCCTCCGGTATGCATGACTTAGCACCTGCTTCCAGCTGGAGAACCAGCTCCTGTACAGTTGCTAGCGGCCGTCTTCGAAAAACATATCACCTCCCTTCTTTGGTTAAATCTGTCGAGGGGGAAGAGAAGGAGCGAGTGGAAGCTGAGGTTCAGAAGGAGGATATGTTCGAAAGGAAAGGGGGGGAAGGGGTGTCCTTCTGCCTTCCACCGTTGGCAATAGCACAATATGGGTATTGTATGCAGAGTAATAATGGCATGACCTTGCACATCTATGGAAACACAGCATTCTTTGGGTTGGGTGGGGGGTGGGATGGGGTTAGAGTCTGGCTTTTCTTTTCCGTGCAACCCCCCCGATCGGATGGGAAGCGACGGCAGACCACCGGTGGAAGGAAGAGTCCCGGCCGGACTTTGTTTACGTCGCTCCTGTTTACATGTAACTCACACATGTAACACATGCTGTACCATGACATGATTTGGATGTCACTCTTTGTTTTGTTTTTTTTCTGTAATAAACCATGGACTGTTCTGGACGAGCCCCCGCCTCGCTCCTCCGTCGGGCCCCGGGAGTCTGCTGACGGCACAATCTGCAGCGCCGCTCCACCATTATCGCCGACCACAAGCCTTCTTTCCACCGGCTCGCTCGCTTAGGTTGAAAAACAGAATAATAAGGAATAGAGAAAAAAAGAAAAATTCAATTACGTTCGGTTTGAGAAACCCAGCCTTACATCTGGATTTTTCCATGTAGGTCAACATCCAGTGGAAGACGCCGGGGTTTATTCTGCTATTCTTCCACCGCCGGGAATGGGTTCCCTTCATAGCTTTGACCAGAAGTGTAAGAATTTCGTCTTCGGCCGGAGGTCGCCGGGAAGGAGGAAAGAAGCTGTCAGAGGGTTTAAATCCTCCTCCTCCTGCGGGGCAGGGAAGTCAGTGCAGCACAGAGGAGCTTAGCGGGGGTCGGGGGTCTGCAGGCTATGAAAACATCAACCCATTCCACCTACGCTGATGATAAAAACAGGACAGACGCTCATTCATTCATTCATTCATTCATTCATTCATTCGGTATCTTGGACGAGACCTATCAATCACATCCTCTCATTCTCATGGTCTCCGGTGAAGCTCCCGCATGTGTTTGGACTGTGGGAGGAACCTGGAGAACCCTGAGGAACCCCATGAAGACACAGGGAGAACATGGAGACTCCGCACAGGAAAGCCAACCAGGGAAGGTACATTCCAAGAGAGGGGGTACAAGTGTGGGTAAGACCAAAATGGGGTCTCCACTTCACCTCCATCCCCCTGCAGTTCCAACTGGAGTACAAATGCAAGAGTACCGCATTGATGTGGAAGTACTGCAGCGAGTACCCTCTGAATGTATTTCCAGTGACCCTCTGCTCCGCCCTCTGCTGACCTTCACAAACCCCACAGACCCTCAGGGGCGCAGGAAGGGGGTGGGGGCGGAGCCACGGCGGGCCTCTGCGGGAAGCCACGGAGGGCCTCAGGACGGAGCCACGGCGGGCCTCTGTGCAGAGCCACGGCAGGCCTCTGCGCGGAGCCAAGGCGGGCCTCAGTGCGGAGCTGTGTCTCCCAGCAGCTCAGCTGCACATCATTGTTCCGCCGCAGTGGAATTTCCTGTGGGGCACCGAGACGAGGACCTTCTCGGCGAGCAGCCGGCGGTTCTGCAAACACAGGAGCCGCATTCTTCTCCTCTCCGGAACCCCCAGCCCGTTCTCATATATCAGCGTGCAGCCGCGGCCCCTCCCCCCCGCACACTGCAGCCATTATTTCCACGCGCTCCGCCGGGCGCCTCCAGGTGACGGATGCCCCCCCCCCCGCCCCTCTGCTTAGATCGTTTCTCCTCTGCATGGAACCAGTCTCGGCCTTCACGCTGGAAGCTAATGCGTAGCCACGAAGCAGCCGCGCTTCAGCTGATGCAGAAAGTGAACACTGAAAGTTCCCACGCCCCTCAAACGCATCGCTGTGATGCCTCCGCAACCCGCTATCAGTCCTCCAACGACCCTCGAGGACACAGCGGATTAAACGCGCTAATCCCCTCGAGTCCGGGCTGAGCTCTCTGCCGCCGCGCGCTGGAGACGGTGGAGATCTTCATCTCCGACTGGGCGCTAAATTAGCACGAGATGCTAATTCGAAAACACACACCACGAAATATTGATTTAAAAGCTCGACAGATTAAAAAAGTAATTGTTCTGGGGGTTTTTTAACTTGACTGGGACTTCCTGGTGAGAGCGGCGAGGACGGAGAAGATCCAGCATCCTGAAGAAGCCCCCCCCCCTCCCCGTGCACCCCCCAAATGGAGAAGCAGTGGCTGCTATCGAGTGTCATCTCTCCGGATAAGGGTGGGGGTTTAGTCCTAATCTGTTAATCTGAGAATTAGGATTAGAGCGCATGAAATAGCCTGAAAACCGAAGCTCGGCTGCGACTCTGCCAGGCAAAGTTCTGACCCGAAGCCCGACGTCCGTAGAACCTCCGGGACCATCTCCAGGAGGCTTTCCAAGGTGAATCATCCGCCCGGCGTTCTGATGGGAAGCAGCTGAAGCCTCGGGCCTGTCAGGAGGTTCGTCTGGTGATGATTCACCTCCGCGTCACTGAGACCTTCAGACGGCGTGAAGCCATCAGGTTCGGCGGCAGGCTCAAATCACAGGGGGGCGAACCACTGCTCTTCAGCGGTTCTTCCCTTAACTCAATCAATCCCTTAACTTAGTCCACTTCTTGACTCAAGAATCCCATCACTCAATAAATCCCTTCACTCAGTTTACGCCTCACTCAGTTCATCCCTTAACTCAATAAATCCATTAACTCAGTTCATCCCTTAACTCAATGAATCCCTTGACTCAGTTCATCCCTTAACTCAATAAATCCATTAACTCAGTTCATCCCTTAACTCAATGAATCCCTTGACTCAGTTCATCCCTTAACTCAATAAATCCATTAACTCGGTTCATCCCTTAACTCAATGAATCCCTTGACTTAAATCAATTCATCGATTAACTCAGTTGATCCATTAATTATTCATCACTGACTCAATTTACCCCTCAACTCAACTCATCCATCATCTCAAATTTTCCCTGAACTCAGTTCATCCTTTAACTCAATTAATCCCTGAACTCAATCCTTCCGTGAACTCAGTTCATCCATCAACTCAAATACTTCCCTCAACTCGGTGAATCCCTTCACCCGATTTTTCCCTCAACTCATTTCATCCAGCAGCTCAAAATTTCCCTTAACTCAGTCAATCATTTGACTCAATTCATACTGAACTCAGTTCATCCATTAACTAGTTGCATCCCCAACTCAGTTAACCCCTTACCTCCATTCATCCCTTAACTCGTGTCCTCCATGAGCATGTCTGCGGAGGTTCTCGGTCATCCAGATCTCGGTGAATTCTTGTTGAAATCTTCTGGTCGTGGAAACCAGAACTCATCCATTACTTCAGTTCTTCCATCAGCTCAAATTTTCCCTTAACTCAATTTATCCCTGAACTCGGTTCATCCTTAAAGTCAATGCATCCCTCAACTCAAATATCCCCTTAACTCGATCATCCTCCAATCACATCGGGACAAAACGGGACACCAAGTTTGTTTTCTTTTTGTACCCGAAGTTCTCAGATGACATGAAAACATCCGTGATATTATGGGATGGATTTCGGTGATTTCGCTCCATCCCTTCCTCGTCGGTGGAAGGTCTCGACGCCGATTATAATCTGGATTCTGGAGGTATCTGGAGATTGGAGGAGAAGATCTGGGATCCTGCTGGGTGGAGGAGGAGGATCCAGATCCTCCTGGGTGGAGGAGATGACTCCTGCTGGACGGCGGCTCCCTCTGTGAGTCATGGACTGGCACCATCTCCACTCCAGGTCACAGCAGGACTTTGTTCCCGTTCTCCGATGTGTGGCGGTGGCTCCGCCCCCTTTCCCCCGGCCCCGCCCCCTCCCCCTGATTGAAACCACTCGCCGCTCGGATTCCAGCGGAGTCTGAGTCAGCTGGCCGTCGCCCCCGCGGCCTCCAGCTGGAAGGCCTCTTTCCAGAGCTCCATCCATGTTCACCCGCCTGCATGTTCTCGCACCAGAGGCATAAGATCCAGCGAGAACCCCCTTCCCCCTTCCCCGCCCCGAGCGCCGCCGCGCCCCGTCAATGTTTTCGCTGAGGGGCCGCCGTATTTACTCAGGTGCTTTTTCGCCGGAGGGCCCGTCGCTTCTCGTAACCCCTCGGTCAGCACGGCGGGGGCCGGAGAAGGGCCTCACAAAAGCATCTGGACCTCCAGCAGGCCTCAGTGAAAGCAGTGTTTATCCAGTTTTTAGATCTGCGGTAAAGTGTTTGCTACATGAAACATCTTGTAGGATCTCTTGCTTCACTCGTGTCCGCCCACCTCCTCTGCCGGCGCCAGGCTCCTCCTCCAGAGCTTCTTGCTCAGGAGGATCTGCACCAGTAGGAGGACTAGGAGGGTCTCCAGGACCTCACTGGACCGGAGATATGAAGAAACCTGGGGGGGGGTTAGGTTCTGGTGCAACATCTCTGTGTGGACACCTTCTGTGACCCTATGATTGACAGCTGGACCTCTGATTGACACCTGACCTGTGATCCATAAATGGGCCTGTGATTGACGACCAAACCTTTGATTGACAGCTGTGACTGACGGCTTCACAATCAAATGACGCGACACTGTGTGTGTGTGTGTGTGAGTCCAGAGGGGGATTGTGGGTAACGTAGTATCAGCATGTTCCTTGATTCCCTGCTAGCTGAACCCCTCCGGCCGCCTCGTCCTCGCCGCTCGTCAGAATCACTGACGAGGCCAAAAAAAGCGGGGCTAAATTTAGCGGCTGCGCCGTCACTGAGCAGCCGAAGCTTTCGTCCATCGACGCCTCGGAGCAGCACCGGAATCCACGCCCATCTTCATCACAAAGAGGTCAACATGGCCGCCCCGCTTATTCGGGGCCCGTCGGTTCTGGACGCAGCGTGACGAGAAGCCCCGACCCCAGACAGGCTCCGCCCCCCTAAAGGCTCGCCAACAACACAGGGGCTGCTTTCCTTCCCCTTCTGGATCCGTCTGGGCGGGACGGCGACCCATGACCAGACGTCATATTTCCAGGAGGAATCACTTCCCCTCACAGATCAGAAATCTGGATCAGAAAATGGCGGGGGGGGAGGACGGCTCCTCCTCGCCAAGATGGCCCCGATTGTGGAGTGGCTGCTGGAAGACGCTCCTCGTGACCAGCAGAGTGAGCCTTCAGGCTCCGGTGTGTTTATGCTAATTATTGAAGGATCATTTCTAGGCGTCCTCTCACACACACACACACTCTGTTTTTGGCAGGACGGTCCCCTGGACTTCCCTGACGTCTGCTTTCTGTCCTAAACCTCCGAGAACCCCCCCCCCCCCGGCCCGGTTGCTCGGGGCAACAGGGGGC